>JAOWBL010012383.1:0-20241 GCA_028564865.1 Zenarchopterus dispar | reverse complement strand
AACCACTGAATTTTGTTTTCATTTAACAATTGTGCTCGTAACTCTCCTTCTTTGTTGCATCGGGTGCATGTGTGTCTTCGTGTGTGTTTTTCATTGGGTCTCGGCGTGGGGGGCTTAGCTCTGTGTGTGGGAGTCACAAAGCAGAGCAACTGAGAAAGACAGGTGCAGGAAAGAAAATATCTCTTAAGTTAACACAACTCATTAAGTTATTGTAGGTGCGATAAAAGCTTCACAACTGGTGTTAATCAGTCAAAATCAAAGAATGACAGACTTTGACCAAAGATATCTCAATATTGTGGCAAAAATATCAGTTTTATTTAAAAAAAAGCAAATATTTTGTTATTTAAAGGTTATTAAAACAAGAGTTGGGTAAGCCAATGTGGACAATAAAACTGTCTTCAGTGTTATCATGATAGGTAACATTTGGCCCTGTGCCCCTGAACTCCATTTCTTTTTGTCTTTCTTTCTGTGAAAGTGACTGGGTCCTCCACCAGTCCTCTTTGAAAAACTGATCAAACATACTGTGTTAAGGGATGAAACCTTAAATCTGTCAGAGAGGACTATTCACTTAAACTCTAAAATAACTGGCCAAAATTTTATTAAAAAATACACAAGCATACATACTTGTTGTTTTGTTGTGGCATCCTCACAAATGAGTGAGCTATCTCTTCTTTGTTATGACCAACAATCCAACATATAAAATTAAAAAAAAAAAAAATCTGACAGGCCTTTTCCCTTGATAAATAGGAATAGGTGTTAGGTCTGTAGGTGGAAAGCAGGATCCAAGAGCAGACACCAGTAAAAGTTCAGTCTTTATTTAGGATGATGAATCAGGAGTAGAAGGTGAGCCGGTGAGCAGGAATCAACAAACAGGTGATCCAGGAAACAGACAGGTCAATGGACAGATGGATCTCTGATGGTTTAAAAAAAAAAAAGAAAAAAAAAAAAAAGGAAAAGCAAATTACTTTCTAGACAAACTTGGACTGCTAGATGTAATAAGGAGCATGAGAGCATTACCATATGGAGAACAACAACCTGGTGCTGACTGGAGGTCCCAGGTGCAACATATACTGTGGATTATTGAGTTCAGGTGTGCAGCCTAATTGCCACGCTGGAGACACGCCCACTGGATCATAACAATAGGTACATTTTGAATTGTGAAAGACTGTTATAGTTTGTCCCTTGGTCTTCATTACCTTCAATGTGGCTTTTGTGATTCCATAAAAATTGGAAAAAAGCACAACATTTTAATATAATTAACTAAAATTAGGCTGCTGTACTTCAGTCTTTACTTAGTAAACTGCCATTATATGGCACAAATTGAAACCATGCACCTGTGGGGTTCAGCATGTTGTTATACAACACTGATAAATCCAAACCTGAGGTCTGACGGTCAATAACACCTGAACCACAGCTTCTCCATCCATCGTAGTGCGAAAGCTAAATGTAAACTAAACATGGTCAAAGGTAAGTGAACAATAAATCTCCCCTGCCCTACCTGTTCTTCAGCAAACTGTCATTCAATCTCTGTCCAAGCATTCTCCACAAGCCTTGTTTGCTCTTCCAGTGTTATTTATGTCCTTATTTTTAATAGGCTCAACTTGTAAACTGACCAGCTGGCTTCTTAACCTAAAACACCAGGCATTCCTGTGTGAATTTGTGTGAGCATATATGTGTACAAAGAACACTTGACAGTTGATTTATGGGCTTCTGGGAAGCAATGCGGTGCAGCTGCTGTCATACCACAGATCAAAGGGGATTCCTAGATGGGCTGAAGGGAGGACAGGAAGATGGCTGGAGGACATGTTGGATGTAGCGAACATCAGAAGATGCTTGTGCTCTCTGAGAGATGAAGTTAGTCTTTTTAGAAATGGTAAATTTGTGACCACTCCTTGTCTTCAAGACTTACTTGACACAGAAAGCATTAGGCTGCTGCCAAATTATGATGTCAAAGTAATAAAATACGTTATTCATTAAATTAAAAAAAAATTAAAAAATAATGTGTTGATAGAATTCTTCTGTACTCTGTGTCTGCTTCAGTTTTAGCGATTAACCCAGTGAACTCAGGGCCACATGTGTCTATGTACTGCTATTCCACTTTATGAATTTTGTGTTTGTTCCAAAGGTCCATATTCTCATAATGATCAAAAATCATCTATGATCATCTACAGAGGGATGCCGACCTGCCCTGCTGCTGCTGGTGGTTATGTGTAATACAATTGGTGAAACAGCAGACGTCAATCCAGATGGCATGAGAAATCACTGCAGGACACTGATGTTTGCTCATGCACAGTAAATAATGTCAGCTGGGACATTTATTGCTAAAGTTTGGTTGCAAAAAATTGTCCCACACTGTATTTACGAGAGACATCAGTCACAGTTTAGAAAGCAGGTTCACAGAGATTAAATTCACTGACCACCTTCAGATTCCATGCGTGATTGTTTGCACATTATTCACTGGGGATTGTTTTCATTTATTTTTTCTATTTTCAGGAAAGATAAAATAGCTTTTGGGGAAATGTTTATTGATACATGTTATCCTGACAATGGAAATCCAGTTGGGAATAATACAATAATAGTAGAGTGCATACTCACGTTAGAGTATTAGAGGAGTTTTAGAGGAGAATTGAACCACATAAGAGGAAAGGTGTAGTAAAAAAGACATTCAAACTTCATAGATGTTTAATTCCAGAAAGGGCAAGGCATGGCAAGAAATAAACATGCAGAATTCTGGTTGAAAAACTTGATACCAGCATTTCTGCTACTATTGGGAACCTGGGGTTATGGCACCTTGCACAGATGCAGTGTCAACATCTTTGGACATGGAGGCATCTGGAATGTGTTCCAGATGAAAGAGGAAAAGAATAATCCTGTTGTAGTTATGTCAGTACCTGCAGCTGTATCATGACCCTCAGAAATGGTGGACTTCTGTGATCCCAGCTTTAATGCCAAAAAAACCCACACACATTGGAGAGCAAAACATGCCCCTCTTAATTTTTTTTTCCAGAAAGTCACAGTAAAAACCACATTTTGCACACACTACATAGGCATGGCTGAGGATGAAGATGGTACTAGCCCTGGACTGAACAGTCTTCAAAAAGAATGTGTGGAGAAAATTTCGAAATGAAAAATGCAACAATGACAATTCATGTATGTGTATTCTATAAAACATGAAATGCTGTTGCAGGAAAAGAAACTGGAAAAAGTTGTAGTGTCCAAAAAAATGGATGTACATTAACAACTAAAAAAAAAAACTTATATGTAAAAACGTAAATAGCCTAGTAGATGACATGGCTATGGTTTTTCTGTATTTTATCTTTAAAACGGTGAGGATGTTGTATCCAGTGACCTCTAGTGGAAACTTTTGAAGATGAATTATGTGAAGGAGAGATGTGCAGGAAAAACAAAGATGGCAAGTCATAATGGTAAAGGACCTCTCTAACATCTGTAAAGTGTTTATTAATGGACTGTTAATAATATAGTGATGCAATGTAGTCGAAAGAGTTTAAATTTAATGGCTGCAACATGAAGCAGACAGTTTGGGCAAGTAGATGTTTACCTAGTTATAACATATAGACAAGTCTGGAAACTGATGAGACCAGCTGCTGGTAATTTTGTGGTTGAGTAACATTTTTCCATTTTTTCTGTTATAGAATTTGAGCTGCTCAGAAGTCCTGGGTTGAGTTTGTCATATTAATAATAGAGCTGCATCAGCTAATCGTCTGGTGTTTGGAATTTGCTAATATTTCCTTGATGGGCTTGATCGGTATTGATCAGTACCAATTGCTGATATTGGCCAATACTGGCTTTAAATTAAAAAAAAAAATCTGTACATGTTTAATATGCACAAACCTAAAAAAATTGTATTAGTTTTTTAATTCATTGTGTGATTTGCATTAATTTCAAGGCTTAGAATACTGAGATATACACATACATACATATATATATATATATATATATATATATATATACACATATATATATATATAACAACAAGCTAATTAAACAGTTGAGACAACAAACTTAATGCAAAACTTACAACTACAGCATCACTCTGGTATGACAATAACAAACATTAAGAGGCTAAGAATAACACCAGTCAGGCATGCAGCCTCTGCTATCGTTCAAC
Source organism: Zenarchopterus dispar (assembly GCA_028564865.1). NCBI lineage: Eukaryota > Metazoa > Chordata > Actinopteri > Beloniformes > Zenarchopteridae > Zenarchopterus > Zenarchopterus dispar. The sequence continues at coordinate 16,112 of JAOWBL010012383.1, read as the reverse complement.
TTTAAAATTAAAATTAAAAAATTGTAAGGTTTCATTTGTTCCAATGCATCCATTATTAAGTAAAGGGATGCAGCTAATTACAATTATAGGAAAGAAAACCAAAATTGACTAAAGTGTTGACTGGTAGGTCAGTCTTCCCAGAACACCTGAATCTGCAAAGAAAATTGTAATCAGCACATCTCTAATTATTTATTTCATGTTGGACCAAATATTTGAAATAGGTCAAAGATCTAGAGCGCAAGAAGTCCAGTTCAGCACCAAGACTTAGCTGCTATGACAGTCCTTTTTTTTTGTAATTGATACAGTATTTATTTTACCAATACCTTGTTGAAAAATGCAAGACCTTCCCTGAGAAAGAAATTATCTGAGAGCATATGTTGCTCTAAAACATATATGCACATTTAAGCAATGATGTTTCCTTTTCTAGATGTACAAGTTGCCCATTCCAACAGTTTTAATTCATGCAGATACCACCAAAGACATAACAAGCCAGGTAGTTGCTCTCCTCTTTAGGTCAGACAATTATGATTGCAGCATGCATCAGCTACTGTTCTTACAAAAATGGTGTGTCTGAGAGATCAATAGCATCACGACTGTGTTTCATCTGCTCTGGGTGAAGTTTTATTCATCAACTTTAAGTTTCAATAAAAAGAAACAAAGGAATCAGCCCAGGGGAGGTAAAACTGAGCTGACAAGAATATTTCTGGGCGCAGTGTCCCTGATGAAATTCCAAGAGGGGTAGGAAACAGAAGCAGAGGAAAAATGAATGAATGAGAGATGAAAAAGGAGAGACAGCCAGGTGGTGAGAGTCAGGAGGACTGTCAACACAGATAAGGGAGACTGGGATAAGTTGCAGCAGAGAACAGAAGATCAGTCAGAGATATAAGACCAAGGAGTGAGGAGCACTTAAAGAAGGATTTACAGAGAAATGTTTAAGATAATGATAATGATGTGCACATTAAACAGATTAATTTAGCTAAATTTGCTAGAATAACCTCAAACGAATTTGAATCAACAATGAGAATCTTGTTCAGTAGGAGGGACTGAAGCACAACAGCTGCTGTTCGGGTCCACTTACAGGGAAAAAATAAATAGTCCCTCAGGCAGATGACTCTGCGAGTAAATGCATTCTGACAGGTGTTTGTTGTGCTGCGTCAAGGAGAGAGCGTTAACCTGCTTGCCTGTGTAAAAGGTGGTGTAGTTAGACCACAGAAACTGTCCTTTCATACACTATATTGCTCCTGGATTTGATTTATAGCTTGTGTTTCTTCTGTCTGACAGCAAACCGTTGTGTGATCAAGTGCGATTGTAATTCCAAACACAGCACACAGCTGTTGTTGTCCCAAAAGAGGGAGAAGTGGAGCAGTGTTGGAAACACACAGGTCCAGCCCGGTAGTGACCTGATAAATTACAATCATTTGCTCTTTACTCTTGTGAACCACCTGGCTTCAGATCACTTTATATACTAGTAGAGGCTGCTGTGAGTGTTGCTGGAGCTTGAAAATTCTTGCCACAAAAATAATAGTTTGAAAATTCAAAACATTGTTTGTTTCGCTGCCAGACTGGTTGAGTTAATTGCCAGCTTTGACATCCTTAACTATGTTTTTTTTCATTGCACCTAACTGCTGCAATCAGTTCTATGCAAAAATCTCTTCCATCATGCTATCACACAGGTTGTACCACAAAGGGAAAAGTCGGTGTGATTTGTTTTACCAGGTTTTGAGAAAGTATCTTTTTTTAAATCAAAGAATAAGACATAGCTGTTTTTCAGCAGCACTTGGGAATTTCTGAGATGGGTATGTTTTTGTAGGCACAATAGTGTTGTTAGTTTTTTTTTCACAAAAACTCATATTAAAACTTCAAATAACCCAGAACTGCTTTGCAGGAAAAACAAATAGCATAAACAACACGTTAGACCCTATAAAGCATGGCTCTCTTTGAATCCAAGGTTTAATGTGCCGACCAGAACAGCTTTAATGCATACTTGTTCAGGAGCACAGACTACACAAGAAGACCTGAACAAACCCTCTGTGAAGTCACCCATAGATTTTCAGAGGCATCGTTCTTTTTCTTTTCAGGTCTGCTTCTAGGTCTGCTGCTTGATGAGGTAGACGGGTGGGCAGGACTCTGCAGGCATTGGACCGAGTGATATTGGGTTCCAGCTGACCCCTCTTCTCTTTTCAGCTCTGTCAGCATTCATTTTGCATGTGGTTGGCTAGTGGTCCGATTAATCAACTTGAAAGGGTCCTCATATGATCCAAGGAAAAAGTTGCTCAACCAGAGGAGCCAGCTGCTGCAAGAACTAGAAGCCAATGAGCTAACAGCCGTCCAGCTGGTGTCCTCTGGTTAGCCCTGGCTACCAGCCTTCAAACAAGAGTGAAGAGTTGCTTAGGCATGTTTTAACCCCAACCCTTCCAGGCCAACCCAAATCCAGTTGTAGCAGTATAGTTAAGAGCACACCAAGTCATCTTATAACCAAAATAAAAGCTTATACTTTGTTAGGTTTTTATTCCAAGTCAGAAGTCAAGTCAAGACAGTGCTAAGCACTAAATAACCCAGTGTGCCTAATAAAGTGGCTAATAAGTTTATAAGTTTACCTGATGTGCTGCATAAATGTTAATTCCCCACCATACAGTTGCCATAGATGACAACTCTTGAGACCTAAACTGATATTTGGAACCCGGTTGCAAGTATGTTTATTTCTGCTCTAAAGTTGAACATTTTAACACGGGGGTCAGTGGAGATTGAATCGCTTTCTGAGCCAGTTTCTAGTGGTCATTGAAGAAACTGCAAGCTTTCTTACTTCGACATTGAACTCAACCCCAAAAAAACAGATACAGTTCTTCGAAACTGAATTGTTTTCAGGGCCAGTGGATAGTGGTCATTAAATGAACAGAAATTTTCCCAACTTCTGCAGTAGCTTCAGCTTTGAAAACCAGATGCTGGCTCTCAGTTAAGTGGGGCTGAACCCTTCATCTTTGCAGAAAAACATTTGTTAAAAAAAATAGAAATAATAGGTTTTCCATAAGAGTGCATCCTTGTGAGAGCTTCCTCTACACCAGTGTCCTCCAGCAGTAGAGCACTTTCTCAGCACTAGCGTCAGTTTGAACTGCTGTTTGGATACAGTTTAATGAATCTACAAAATAGTTACTTTCCAGTTTTAATTTAACGTCACTCAATACCCACGTACTAGCTTAAAAAACACTTAAAACAGTTTATAGTATGTGTTTTTCACATATTTAACATTAGAATACTGTAAAACTAAAAAGAGAGTTAATATTTTAATTAAATTAAATTAAATTATTAAATTAAACCAAATTTAAAATGGTTCAGATTTTTATTTATAACTAAATAAAGTCATGGTATACTTATAAAGATATCCACCCAAAATGTTTTGATGAGCAAAGTAACTTTTAGGAGCCTACTATCATGTTACTTGGCAACTGACTGTTAAATAGTTAGTTTGTTTTGATCGGTGAATTTTTTTACCCGGTGACCGAGTCAGACGAGCTGATTTCCTCCTGCCCACCTTGGATCATAGTTAGAGTTAGATAAGAGCTCAGTTCAAGCTAGATGACTGCTGGTTGCACATTTACTGTACAGCCACTTTATGGGGTCTCAATGTCAATTGCAAACATAGATCTGGAAATTGTGAAACCACTTTCTTCTATTAATTGTCACAAATTTATACTGTAGGTTGCAAAATACCTAAATAAATTAAAAATGAAAAAAAAGAACATCCTCGACTTCAACATGATTTGTGTCTACACTGAGCAAAAGTCTCCTTGGCATCCTCCATAGATCTTATTATTCTGGTGTTCAGCTATAAACCTTCATTATATCATCATTAATATTCAAGCTCAACCTAAAAAAAAATCCCAACACAAGGGCATTTATAGTCTATGCTTTGGGCCCGCTCTATCATCCTACCCCATCACTGGAAAGTAATGCTAACAAACCAGGATATAACAACATAACACCTATCTAAACTGTCTATTCTGCCAACAGTTCATTGGAAGTGTCATCCCGGCCTGAGGCATTTTTCAGGAAACAAAATCCCATGTCCTTAACATCCCATCCGATGTTAAGGCCTTAGCCTTATAGTCAATTCAATAATTCAGCCGCTGCCAACCAGACTGTTAAAATTACGAAACCTCACAGCTAATAATACCGAAAGCCTTAAAAAATATAGAAAGCAGTGGGTGAGAAAACTGAGTCAAGCTTCCAGCTGTGCTGGACAAAGACTGATGGTATTACCAACAGTTTTAGTGTAAGCAGGATTTATCTTTCTAAGGAGCATCCCTCAGTCTTCTGTCCCGGATTTCAAAGCAAAGAGCTTATGAGAAAAGAAGAGGCACACAGACACACTGGTAAGAATATCAATACAGGGCCAGCAAGTGCAAGTTTGCAGCTGCATTAAGGTTTAAAATATCATACATTGAACATTAAGGTGAGTGTTAAGACTCTCATACTGTCTTCACCTCCTTCAAAAATTCATATCTCAAAGATCTATAATTCAGAGCTGAAATTTTATGAGACCAGAAACAACTAGTTTGATATCAAGCTGCAACCCAGACCTTGCTAACCAGGTTTCGTTCACACTTTAGGCCAATTGCACTGTTGTTAGCTTCACTGAGTTCTAGTATTTAAAAACATGTGTTGATAAACTTATATGGGACACATGCAAGTAAGTCATGCAACTCCATGTTCTTTGATGTAGGCAGTTTGATTCTTAAGTCACAGTCTGCAAGGTTTCACCGACTTTCCAAGTTAGAATTCTGAATACAAGCTGTGTTTCAACTGAAAGTTGCATCTGGAAGCTCAGAAATATTATCTTCCACATACAAACCATATGCACCAATGGTCCCACATTTCACTGCTCTCTTAAGCTATTTTCACACCGGTACTGTTTAGGGCTTCTGGATGAAAATGGAGTTCACGTGGGTCAGTGTGAATACAGCAGCTGTACCCCAGTGTGCACCAAAATGGCCATACCAAGAACACATGTTCAGAAAAATCTGATACTGTTCATTTGTGACGTGATAACTTTATGAACTCATTTCAACCCACCTACAGGGTGCACTTCACATGTTTGAGCTAAAAGGGGCTCTGTAGACAGTTGGATAGTGAATTGTGGGTTGTGAAAGAACACAAACAAACATGGCAAAGGAAAGTAATGCTAGCAATTACACTCCATTTACAAACTATATAGTTTGCCTGGAGTGGTATAAACAAACAATATAGAAAAAATGACTACCTCGGGGTAAAAATAATGGATAGTTGAGAAATTGTCATGCTTTTCAGCTCTTTGCTTCAGGCTGGTTGTCATGGAAACATGGCACTCGACAAGCCTGGTAATGCATTGACCATAGCAGCACTGACCGTTGTCACGTGGCTTGTGGTGTGGCGTTTGGGCTGGAGTGAAAAAAAATTACCTGTGAACATGGACAGAGCCAACTGAAAAATGATTCAATGTAATGTGGTGTGGACCGAGGCCCCACCACAGGTATGCACCACATATGTGAGAATGACCTTTAATACCTGTGGCTACAAATGAATAGACTTCCTGGAGCATCCTGGAACATATACTTTAAAAACAAGTGTCTAAGACACTGTAGGTGCTTCCATTACTGCCTTTTCATTCAATTTATACCTGTGACACCACCGGAAGACGCGGCAGTAAATTGAAGTTTAGAAATCTAGATTGTGAGTGGGTATTAAAGAGATGTGAAGAGTGGCAGTAAAGTCACCAGAGTTAGGAGCAGTTAATAGTTCTGACAGCCATCCCTGCTCCCCCTCCCTGCAGCCATTTGATTTATGTTTCTGATACACTTTGTCAAATAAAATCAATCACTCACTTATTTGCTCTCTCTTCGACCTTTGTTTTGCTCACACAGCACTGGCTCCTGGCATGATGGCAAAGCAGAGTTCTCGTTGTTGTCACCAGGTTCTCTTGGTGACCTGTCATTGAACCCCCAGGATACTTGTTACAGGAAAACTGGAAAGATGTGGTCCTCAGCTGTCAATAACAGCTGAACTGTAACTAATGGTGTGTTGGCGTGTAAAGAGGTTATATGCACTTAAGTGCACGAAAGAAACGGAAATGTACTGTGTTGTGTATGTGCGATTGCAAGTGCATGTGTGTGAACTTTACAGGCTTGACGTAATTATGGGGAGAGGTTTATTGTGTGCATGTAAACTGATCCTGTAAAACTGTAAAACCACTTACCTTGCTTCAATACATCACTTCCATGATTACTGAAATCTATCTTGTTGTGTTGTCTTTGCTAGACATGCCTTCTGTTTGTGAAGGAAGAGGCCACAAAAGTCTCTACGATGAAATCCATGGCTTTTTTTATTTGTATTGTTATCATAATTATTTTAATTAAAGGTGCAAACTCTGTAGCCCCAGGATCATTGTAAAGTCTAATGTTAGCCAAGGGTTATGTTATTAGGCAGATAATAAGGTTTCATTGTCTGAGTCTAAAAAAAATAAGATGAAAAAAATCATAGAGTAAAGAAGTGATTTAAGTCTATTTATATGGCACCTTTAACAGGTAAAAATCACTGCATTTTAACAGGAAAAAGCAGTCATTTTAAAAAGAAAACATAGTAATGATAGACATAAAAGGCATAGAAAGAAAAGACGAAGGAGTTCGTCTGTGCTTGGCTAGGCTGTTGGACTTTGGAGGCAGCTGACAGATACCGACATGCCAAGCAAGCAGCAGTGGAGGCAAACAAAACTTGAGTATGGAAGAAGTTTGGAGACGCCAAGGAAAGTGACTTTTGATTGGCTCTGGGAAGACTCTGGCAAAATATCAGGTGGTTCAACCAAGGAAAGCCATGCTTCATCAACGCTGGTGCTACTGGCCTTGACTGGGGATGTCTTGGTTGACACTGTTCTGCAGCATTTCATGGACATCAGGGCCAGTCCCTCTGGATTGGTAGACTGGTCTTGGATCCCCTTTTTAGAAAGGGGGGCTAGAGGGTGTGCTCTAATTACAGGAGAATTACACTCCTCAATGTCCCTGGTAAGGTCAATACAGTGGTGCTATTAAAGAAATGTCAATCAGTTACTGAAGCTCAGAGTCAGGAGGATCTATTTAGTTCAGTCCTGGCCATGGGACTCTATATCAGCTCATTTATGGGCAGAATTTCCAGTTTTGTGACCAAAGCATTTGTTCTCTGATTTTTGCAGATAGTGTGGTCCTGTTGGGCCATGCTCTTTAGCTTTCTTTTTAGTAATTTGGAGTGAAGTTCACATCTATGGTTATGAACTGTTGGTAATAATTGAAAGAATAAGATTGTGGCTACAAACAGCTGCCATGAGTTTCCTTCTTACACTTGCAGGACTCTCTTTTAGAGACAGGGTGAAAAGGTCAGTCACCCTGACTGGGAAAGACTCAGTGTAGAGTCACTGCTCCTCCACATTGAAAGGAACCAGCTGAGGTGGTTTAGGCATCTAGTGAGGATGCCCACCAAGTAGCTTCCTCAGGTGGTACTTCAGGTATGTCTAACCGGGAGGAGGTTCCACACTGCGGAGATTGTATCTACAAGGCAGCCTGGAAATGCCTTAGTATTCCCTGGAAGAGCTGGAGGGGGTGGCCGAGGGGAGGGAGACGTGGGCCTCTCTGCTTTGAGTGCATGTCGTTGATGTTTCCCCTGTCCAATGCACCTGATTCAGATGAATGGGTCATTATCAGACTTTTGCAGACCTTGATGATCCATTGATTAGGTTGGGTAAGCCAACCTAATTGTCTGATTGAATTAGCCTCATATTTATTGCTATGACATGAAAATTACAATTGATCTTCCTATCTAACTCTTGGTAAGTAAATAATAGGATTTCCTGAAATAAATCAAAATGTCCCATCGTCTCCTGAACGGTGGCCAATGCCGAGCACACACTACCCTGCTTTAGGTCCATTTCACTGATAGTTATTGCAAAAAGATATCACTTGTTGCACTTCTTCTGAGAATTATTGGATTTCCAAGAAAGTCATCTTTACAGAAGTAGCTGCATGAATTTCAACTCATAAACACACACACCAATCATATGCTGTTTCACACTGGTCTGGATGACAGTGTCTTACTTTTGTTTCACCTCTATAAAATAACAGTTTAAAATAAACCCAAAAGTCGCATTACTAGAATCATGATTGGCTTCCCCTCTATTAAAAAAAAGACTCCCACTCAACTATTTACTTATTCAGGGAGTATTCTTCAAACATTCAGTTGTTGTGGGAGCTGTTTTGACATGATGCATATTCTGATAATTTTAGGATGATAATCTTTGGATTATTCATGTCAGAGGGGTTGATATGCAAAAACTTGTAGGGTAACTCCAAAATCTTCTCATCTCTCCAAACTGACATGGAACAATACTTAGAAACCCAGTGTTTGCTTTACAGCTGTGTGTAAATGGTATTACGTCCTGCTTTAACAAACAAGGAAATTGAAGACAAGCTTAGCAGTCTTAGCATGAAGCAGCTGGTTACCATTTTCAGTTTCCTAGTGTGCATGACATTCCCATCTTTTTAACAATGTACTCACTGATCCACTTGGTTTTGGAATTGTGTTTTGTTCAGATGGAATTTTTTTTTTGATGTGATTAAAGTTCAGCTTTTGCCAATTCCTTTGGTGTGCTATACATTTACCATGTATTGAATGATTAAAAATGGCTTGAATGACCTCCATTTGGTGTTGGATGGTGGCTTAGTGGTTAGCGCTGTTGCCTCATGGCAAGAAGGTTCCTGCTTCGACTCCCGGCAGGAGTCTTTCTGTGTGGAATTTACATGTTCTCACCGTGCGTGCGTGGGTTTTCTCCGGGTACTCCGGTTTCCTCCCACAGTCCAAAAACATGTATGTAAGGTTGACTGACAACTCTAAATTCCCCGTAGGTGTGAGTGTGTGTGCTTCTTTGTCTACATATGTGACCCTGAGAGGGACTGGCGACCTGTCCAGGATGTACCCCTACCTCTCGCCTGCAATGGGCTGGGACTATTACAGATTAAACTTTTAGAAATTATGAAAGTAGGCCCAAGGTTCATTTGTCTCTCATTTGACTTTTTTTTTTTTTTTTTTGCAAAACAGCTGGAATTTGGGATCGACTGGAGACAATGATGATGATTTTAAAATACCAAAGTTTTCATTTATACAAATAAGAATTTATATTTCTTTATTTATACAGTTTTCCTGAATGAAAATGTTGGGGTTCTTATTTAAACACCATAGAACCCATATACAATATGCAGGAATGGATACAGTCTGGTCCAGCAGGAAAATTACAAAAAAAAAAAATCAGAAAACTGACTGAACATCAGTTAATGGGGCAGGTGTGTTTTTTCCTCATTAATTCAAAACAAGAAACAAATGAATCCAGTAATGGATTCAGCAGGTATAGAAAATGGATGGATGGATGGATGGTGCTGGGTGCTTGTTACTAATAATAGTCTATCACTCTTGTAGTGGTAGACACTTTTTTCTGGTTATGCGAGGGTACATTAATGAGTTCAGGGTATTTGGTTTTTGAGAGAAGTTATAGGGAATAGGCTTCAGGAAGAGGCTTTGGATTTTTTGCTTTTTAAATTTATCTTATTCTTGAAATTTGTCCTACTTTGTCTTTAATTGAACCAAATATTAATTGTTCTGACTTCCCATTAGATGTTAGCTCTCCTGCTTGTTTCAGATAACATCCCTGCTGGATCCTGACTGCTGCTGGTGCTGAACTCCTTTTGGTGGTGAACTATAGGTTAGCATCTCCTCCTACTTGCTGTCTTCAATGAACCTGAGTTGTCTTATGCTGCATCCTACTGCTGTTTGGGAGGCTTTCTCATCATCTAGCAGAGGGGTCAGAAATGTTGGCCCTCAAGAGCACTGTCCTGCATGTTTTAGACACTTTCCTGCTTTTAAACACCTGATTTAAATTAACACTCATCATCAATGTGTTATCGAGGTCTACAGCAGTCTGTAAATAACACATAATTTGCAGATGATGTGGCCTATTTAGCTTCATTGATCCATTTGCATCAGGGTGAATTGAGGCAGGGAACATCTAAAACATGTAGGTCAGAAGCTCTGATCTAGTAGGTTCCTTGCACGGATTCAGAAATCCCAGGAAGTCCATTGCTCTTTAACAAAAGCCCACTCAGAGAGCTTCTAAACAGCAAAAAAAAACAAAAACTTGACTTTTACACCCATCTCTGCCTGTATAGTACCCTTGGTCAACAAAGAAAAAAGAAGGAAAGAAAGAAAGACTTTGCACCTGTGACACCATCTTGCCCAAAAGGCTGTACCTTCCCCACCAACATGTCAATATTTCCTGCTGGGAGCTTAACAAATGTCGGTGGTCAGGGCTGGCTGGAGATTATTGACAAAATGATCAGTCATCTCTATCCTGGTAAATACCAAACTGGCACTACAAGTACTGCAGAGATTTCTTACAACATTTTAACTGTGATTATGGAGTAAATATTTGATTTAGACACTGTTACAGTGTAGCATATATGTTTATGATTAGCATGATATCAGTTAATAAGTTCATTCATTCAAAGGTCAAAATCTGTTGGTCTTTTCCTTACCACTGTGCTTTTTAGAAGCTGATTCACCATTATCACGTTAATCTTTTCCATTTAACTGTCAGAAGCCAGATTAAAACAAAGGAGGGCAGGAAATCAGCCCATTGTTTTTCCAGGTCTCTGGAACTTTACCTAATCCTGCCCTTTACTTACATAAGCAACATTAGTCAGCAGCAAATTGCAAACTGTTCTAATGCATTAGAGAAGCATTTGCTTTTGCATGAGATTAAATGTGGCAACAGAAAAACATTTGTCTCTTCACACAGCAGGGAAGCAACATACAGGGTGTTTATGCATCTAAAAGGATGTGCAACATAATGTGAAATATCCAGTGGTGACTAAAATTATTATTTGCAGAATCCTCAAGATGCATGCAACCATATCACTTTGGGTTTTTAGTTTCTAACCAGTACTACGCAACTCCAAAATTTGTCTTAAAGCCACACTGTGTAGTAATATCACTTCTGACCACATGGGGGCATTATGATTCTGCTGTGTTGACTTAAGAACCACTGTTATCAATGAAAACCAGCCTAATGAGAGGGGATACTTCGGCATTTCTCGTGATGCCACTTTGGCCCACTTGAGGTGCACTTTGTTCTATTCATCCATCCATTATCTTTTCCAGCTTATTCTATTGCAGGCTCAAGGGAATTTGCTAGAGCCTAACCCATTTCACTACCATCACTACCATCCCAAGGCAGGGCTGTAGCCTGTGTGCACTTTATCGTGTCTGACATATGAACTTTCTTTGGATGTGCTGCCCCTATGTGGTCAGATATGGCATTGCTACATATAATGCCTTTAAAGGGTACTTAAACAGTATATAAAATCTAACTGTAATTTTCTTTCCTTGCTTAAAGTGAATATTTGGGGGGAAAAAAAGCTTCAGCTTTCTGAAAATTTCCTTCAATTTGTATCTTTCATTATCTTCTCTCCCCAGTAGTTTTTAATTACAAGAAAACCCAAATTGTGCATTGTCACACCATTTTACTCCAAGTGAATAACCACTACAAGACAGCCATGCCAAGGCTTGGAAAGACCAGCTGGTGCTCAGAACATTATATCCAGAAATATGCTTCCAAGCTATTTTGTATTTGCATGGCAGTTTGTTTAATTCTGCTCCCCAGCATGCACTAACTCAATTTGCAATAAACATTTACACACACTGAGATATATAGCTAAATATTAATGTAAATGGAAGCCACATAAATTGTTTTCCAAATATAAATGACTCATTTTCACATTTCCACATCATATTAATACACATCTGTTATATTCCGTATCATATAAATGTTGGGTTGGAAAATTTGTTTAATGAATAAAAAAAAACAAACAATGCATCTTAATTTATCTAAATTAATGTAGAAGATGCAGTTCCTTTAACTTTAATCCATGTCATGTATTCACTTGTCAGTATGCACATTCTTAAACTATTAAAGTATATTTCATTTCATCAATGGGAAAGAAGAAATAAGCATCTGTTATTGTAGCCCCAACTGTATGTTCCCCATTTTATATTTAAAGAGTATACAATAATAATAGTGATAATACAATAAAAGATTTTCATGTCCATAGAACGTTTTGTGCTTAGGCTCATCTCTGTCTAAGAGCTCACCTGATAATTATTGTTTAATTTGTATTTTGAGCTTCATGAGATCAGTCAACATTATTCTGAAGTAATCTCCTTTCTATTGTTTATGTTTAAACACTGTTATTACAAATGTAAAATGATTTGAAATTTACAGCAGGAGGAATCCTGAGAGAGCTGGTTTCACTTTCTGAAATGAGTCAGCTCAATCACATGAAAGTGGAAAAGAGAAATAAGTAACTGGTGAGGAACCTTTTTGGATTTTTTTCTAAATCTATGCAAAATCTATCAAAATATTACAGATTAAACTTTTAGAAATTATGAAAGTAAGCCCAAGGTTCATTTGTCTCTCATTTGACTTTTTTTTTTTTTTTTTGCAAAACAGCTGGAATTTGGGATCGACTGGAGATGATGATGATGGTTTTAAAATACCAAAGTTTTCATTTATACAAATAAGAATTTATATTTCTTTATTTATACAGTTTTCCTGAATGAAAATGTTGGGGTTCTTATTTAAACACCATAGAACCCATATACAATATGCAGGAATGGATACAGTCTGGTCCAGCAGGAAAATTACAAAAAAAAAAAATCAGAAAACTGACTGAACATCAGTTAATGGGGCAGGTGTGTTTTTTCCTCATTAATTCAAAACAAGAAACAAATGAATCCAGTAATGGATTCAGCAGGTATAGAAAATGGATGGATGGATGGATGGTGCTGGGTGCTTGTTACTAATAATAGTCTATCACTCTTGTAGTGGTAGACACTTTTTTCTGGTTATGCGAGGGTACATTAATGAGTTCAGGGTATTTGGTTTTTGAGAGAAGTTATAGGGAATAGGCTTCAGGAAGAGGCTTTGGATTTTTTGCTTTTTAAATTTATCTTATTCTTGAAATTTGTCCTACTTTGTCTTTAATTGAACCAAATATTAATTGTTCTGACTTCCCATTAGATGTTAGCTCTCCTGCTTGTTTCAGATAACATCCCTGCTGGATCCTGACTGCTGCTGGTGCTGAACTCCTTTTGGTGGTGAACTATAGGTTAGCATCTCCTCCTACTTGCTGTCTTCAATGAACCTGAGTTGTCTTATGCTGCATCCTACTGCTGTTTGGGAGGCTTTCTCATCATCTAGCAGAGGGGTCAGAAATGTTGGCCCTCAAGAGCACTGTCCTGCATGTTTTAGACACTTTCCTGCTTTTAAACACCTGATTTAAATTAACACTCATCATCAATGTGTTATCGAGGTCTACAGCAGTCTGTAAATAACACATAATTTGCAGATGATGTGGCCTATTTAGCTTCATTGATCCATTTGCATCAGGGTGAATTGAGGCAGGGAACATCTAAAACATGTAGGTCAGAAGCTCTGATCTAGTAGGTTCCTTGCACGGATTCAGAAATCCCAGGAAGTCCATTGCTCTTTAACAAAAGCCCACTCAGAGAGCTTCTAAACAGCAAAAAAAAACAAAAACTTGACTTTTACACCCATCTCTGCCTGTATAGTACCCTTGGTCAACAAAGAAAAAAGAAGGAAAGAAAGAAAGACTTTGCACCTGTGACACCATCTTGCCCAAAAGGCTGTACCTTCCCCACCAACATGTCAATATTTCCTGCTGGGAGCTTAACAAATGTCGGTGGTCAGGGCTGGCTGGAGATTATTGACAAAATGATCAGTCATCTCTATCCTGGTAAATACCAAACTGGCACTACAAGTACTGCAGAGATTTCTTACAACATTTTAACTGTGATTATGGAGTAAATATTTGATTTAGACACTGTTACAGTGTAGCATATATGTTTATGATTAGCATGATATCAGTTAATAAGTTCATTCATTCAAAGGTCAAAATCTGTTGGTCTTTTCCTTACCACTGTGCTTTTTAGAAGCTGATTCACCATTATCACGTTAATCTTTTCCATTTAACTGTCAGAAGCCAGATTAAAACAAAGGAGGGCAGGAAATCAGCCCATTGTTTTTCCAGGTCTCTGGAACTTTACCTAATCCTGCCCTTTACTTACATAAGCAACATTAGTCAGCAGCAAATTGCAAACTGTTCTAATGCATTAGAGAAGCATTTGCTTTTGCATGAGATTAAATGTGGCAACAGAAAAACATTTGTCTCTTCACACAGCAGGGAAGCAACATACAGGGTGTTTATGCATCTAAAAGGATGTGCAACATAATGTGAAATATCCAGTGGTGACTAAAATTATTATTTGCAGAATCCTCAAGATGCATGCAACCATATCACTTTGGGTTTTTAGTTTCTAACCAGTACTACGCAACTCCAAAATTTGTCTTAAAGCCACACTGTGTAGTAATATCACTTCTGACCACATGGGGGCATTATGATTCTGCTGTGTTGACTTAAGAACCACTGTTATCAATGAAAACCAGCCTAATGAGAGGGGATACTTCGGCATTTCTCGTGATGCCACTTTGGCCCACTTGAGGTGCACTTTGTTCTATTCATCCATCCATTATCTTTTCCAGCTTATTCTATTGCAGGCTCAAGGGAATTTGCTAGAGCCTAACCCATTTCACTACCATCACTACCATCCCAAGGCAGGGCTGTAGCCTGTGTGCACTTTATCGTGTCTGACATATGAACTTTCTTTGGATGTGCTGCCCCTATGTGGTCAGATATGGCATTGCTACATATAATGCCTTTAAAGGGTACTTAAACAGTATATAAAATCTAACTGTAATTTTCTTTCCTTGCTTAAAGTGAATATTTGGGGGGAAAAAAAGCTTCAGCTTTCTGAAAATTTCCTTCAATTTGTATCTTTCATTATCTTCTCTCCCCAGTAGTTTTTAATTACAAGAAAACCCAAATTGTGCATTGTCACACCATTTTACTCCAAGTGAATAACCACTACAAGACAGCCATGCCAAGGCTTGGAAAGACCAGCTGGTGCTCAGAACATTATATCCAGAAATATGCTTCCAAGCTATTTTGTATTTGCATGGCAGTTTGTTTAATTCTGCTCCCCAGCATGCACTAACTCAATTTGCAATAAACATTTACACACACTGAGATATATAGCTAAATATTAATGTAAATGGAAGCCACATAAATTGTTTTCCAAATATAAATGACTCATTTTCACATTTCCACATCATATTAATACACATCTGTTATATTCCGTATCATATAAATGTTGGGTTGGAAAATTTGTTTAATGAATAAAAAAAAACAAACAATGCATCTTAATTTATCTAAATTAATGTAGAAGATGCAGTTCCTTTAACTTTAATCCATGTCATGTATTCACTTGTCAGTATGCACATTCTTAAACTATTAAAGTATATTTCATTTCATCAATGGGAAAGAAGAAATAAGCATCTGTTATTGTAGCCCCAACTGTATGTTCCCCATTTTATATTTAAAGAGTATACAATAATAATAGTGATAATACAATAAAAGATTTTCATGTCCATAGAACGTTTTGTGCTTAGGCTCATCTCTGTCTAAGAGCTCACCTGATAATTATTGTTTAATTTGTATTTTGAGCTTCATGAGATCAGTCAACATTATTCTGAAGTAATCTCCTTTCTATTGTTTATGTTTAAACACTGTTATTACAAATGTAAAATGATTTGAAATTTACAGCAGGAGGAATCCTGAGAGAGCTGGTTTCACTTTCTGAAATGAGTCAGCTCAATCACATGAAAGTGGAAAAGAGAAATAAGTAACTGGTGAGGAACCTTTTTGGATTTTTTTCTAAATCTATGCAAAATCTATCAAAATATTACAGATTAAACTTTTAGAAATTATGAAAGTAAGCCCAAGGTTCATTTGTCTCTCATTTGACTTTTTTTTTTTTTTTTTGCAAAACAGCTGGAATTTGGGATCGACTGGAGATGATGATGATGGTTTTAAAATACCAAAGTTTTCATTTATACAAATAAGAATTTATATTTCTTTATTTATACAGTT
>JAOWBL010012352.1:19780-39027 GCA_028564865.1 Zenarchopterus dispar | reverse complement strand
CCTGTGTGTGTGTGTGTGTGTGTGTGTGTGTGCCTGTATGTGCGACCACTCTTCCTCCCATCATCCCATCATGTTCATAGGATGAGTGATCACATGGAGCTTAGGAGTTGTGCTTAGGAGATAATAAATAGACATTCAAATCAATTCAATTCAGTTCAGTTCAATAAAACTAAAACATAAGAAAAGAGTATTTTTTCAGTATAAACTAATATATACTAATTAATCAGGATTAGAAGTACTCAATATAAAGCCACTTTATAAAGACTCAGTGACAGATTGTGGATGAGAATAATCATTTTATGATTGGAGCTTACATGTTAAAGAGCAAAGTTTGATTAATGAGATGTCCTCATCTCTCATGTGTATTTCTTTCTATGTATTTCTCACTCCTCCTTCTTTGTTCTAACTTTCAAGCAGGATACATCGATAGATTGCTGTAATATCAGTATAATTTAATATTGTACAACATTTATCATTTTCAACTGACTTATGATGCGCTTTTTTGCCGTTTCTGAGCTACATACAATAAGCAAAAGAAAACAAGCTCTGCACTGTAGAAAGGAGCCGTCACCAAGTGTTTGCTGATGTAATCATCGAGCAACGCAAAGCATAGAAACAGAAATCCCGCTTAAGTTATGTTTACAGCCACAAATCACGCTTAAGTTGATGGACACACCCAACGTCTGCAGGTGACAAGACTCTGAGCTGTGCTGGAAATCTGAGGTGCATGGTGAGAAGAGAAATGGTGAGAGTACAGTCTTTTCTGGAGTTTCTTGCATAGCAGTGCTGACTCGGATCAAAGAACATGAGCCTCACAGGCCTTTGTCAAGATGAGTGGACTCCAGCATATCTGTGTCTGACCTGAGGAGTGTGTGGAGTTGCAGATGTCCAACAATGACCCTCTGAAGCTGGTGGATGGTGACATCTTCAACACCAACCCAAGAAGGCTGCTGCAGACCTTCAAAGAGGCTTGTTTACTTATAGAGGTTGGCTGATAAAAGTCTCCCCAGGACTTCCTCAATGTGAAATGACGGCAGCTGGTCTATAGTTGTTGAGGGCAGATGCATCAGATTTTCTTTCAGAAATAATGGCAGGGTGTCTGTCATTGCACTGGAACCCACTTCTTGCTTAAGTGAAGTTTAAAAGCTGCACTAGAACAGGCAGATCTGAGGTAGTTTTATGGGGCTTCAACCACTGAGTCCCCACCATCAGGTACTTCAGCACGACCTCAGAACAACTACTGAGTGGGTCTTGGTGTTGACTTCCTGGTGAGCGAGTATTCTCTAAAAAGGAAATGGTGTTCAGCTCAGTCAATGTCCCTTCCAAATTTATCTTCTTTTCTCATCCATCACAACAATGCAGCTTTAGCTTTAATTCATCAAAATGACTGCTAACGTTATGAATACAAGGTCATAAAACTGCCAGTGTGAAGTATATTTACATGTACAGTCAATAAGTGCTCTAACAGTAATAGTTGGTGCTTCATTTCACTTGTAGATGAACATCATTTGTCCAGCCAATCCAAGACTATGATCACACAGTAGCCTAGGAGGAAAGGGAGAGCTGCTGTGGTCTGAGATCACCACAAAGAGGCCGGCGATTAAGCACTTAACACATTCCATCATAGATGAGTGAAAGCTAATCTTCAGAGCAGCTTTTCCTCATCTTCCCTCAAAGCCCCCCATCATCACAGTAAGCTGAACAGAGGGTTACAGAGGCCAATATTAGTTAAGTATTTATTTACAGATCCTGGCAGTGATGTCCTGTGAATAATTCATCTGCAGGGGTCTGTTGACAAGTCAGCCTAACGCAGGAGAAAGGAAATCAATGACGCTATGATGGGCAGCAGACTCTGACATATCTGCGTCTGACCTGAGCACAGCTATACTGCAGGTGTGTGTGGAGCTGCAGAAGTCCACGAAGGCCCGGTGTAAACTGATCAGGTCTCGATTTGCTGATTGGTGGGAAACAGTGTCGATCGAGGACAGAAAGACTGCACCGAAATGTCATCTTCATGTTCCTCATGTTATACACTGTAGACAGAAAATCTAGTGTAGAGTATATGTGAGCTCTCAGTTACAGACAGTAAAAGGCTGATCTAGTGTACGGACCACTTAACTATGAATCATATTCATTTGAAAAGGTGAACTGATCGGTATAGCTGACAAGTCATGGGAGCAACTTCCAGGACTTCATACAATTTATTTCATATACAGTCTGCAGATTTACAGTTTAAAGAGGCTGTATCAAACATCAAATATTTAGATAAAAATGTGACTTCTAGATTGATGACAAGTAAACTAAAAAATAAACTGATTCCCATTTGGAAGAATATAATGTAAAATTTGTTACTTGCTCACTTTCAAAGCAGTAGAAATCCATTTGATCCTAGATCTGGATGATTAAAATCTATTCTGAAGATTAATCATTTACAAAAGTGCCTTTACACCCACTTATCTGAACCAGACTTTGTGATTTCTCAGTTTCACCCACAAAATTATAGATATGACACATTTATCAGGTAATATGTGCAGTTCCTCTGATAACCACTAGGGCGGCCTTCAAAAGCATGTCAGTCTCAGTTGACGTAAGGATGTTAAACATACTTACAATTTAGTACAAAACCAGTTTTACTCTCCATAGTTAGACTTTTCATCCACAACAGGTATACAAGATTTTTTTTATGCACCTCATGTACAAAAATGTATGTAAATGCCACAAATTCATGTAAACATTTTTTTGTTTTGTTTTTGTGAGAGCTGGATTGCAGTCTAGGGCAAAAGTTGTTTGGTGGACTTGACTTCCAAAGCCAACTATTGCATGAAAGTAAAATTAAATGGATCAAATACATAAATAATGTAACAAAACCATGTTTTTAGATATTAGTGCAGAATTTTATTTGTGAAAATGGAAAACTAACACTGGGAGTGTCATCATCAGGGGGAAAAAATGAAGTAGTAAAAGAATAATAAAGCCCAAACATATGTAGACCAAAGTACTTTTAATGCCTCAAGCTTTGCTCCTTCCACCCATTTTCTGCTCTCCTCCTGTAACTGCCATGACTGAATGTGTAGACTCCTCTTTTCATTTCTACTCACCTACTCACCATTTAACATCACTCAGTCATCCCTCTCCACCCAACCTTTCAACCTCCTCAACTAGAATGAAGACAAACTGCGGAGAGATAACTGAGCGTGAACATCGGTCAAAGTGCAGTGAATTAAGACAGATGACAAGCTTCTTTTCTCCTCTCAGGCTAATTCAACAATATGCTGGATGAAATTTCTTTAGATTTTCAATTGACTGATTTGTGTAACAACACCAAATAAAATAAATCTACTTCTTTATTCTCCTTAGGGGTTTTCTTCTCCATTTTCTGGCGGTGTCTTGTCTCTCAGGGTTGTACTTCACTGGGCCTCTTTCAATTATGGGTTTCACAGTTTAACTGGTTTTCCACTTGAAAGCTGTTCTTGGATAAGTCCAATCAAATCAGACCAAAGCTGTGAATCTGGGGAGAAACCAATAAAATGAATCTACATGCGATATCAACAACTAATATAAAAAAAGAGATTCATGCAAAGTCCAACTCGTGATCAATATCAATTGATTTATTTTTCTTCAGCAACTGAAGCCAGTGTTTGGCCATTCAGGCTTAGAACAATTACTCCTGGATCCCACCAGGGATGGAAGAGCTACTGTCCAGACACGCTGCAGTTTTGCACCGTCAATTTCTCAAAAGGATGGAGCAAGTTTCGAAATCACATGAGAGTCATGTAATCTCCTCATTTAAAGACATGTAAGGTTATACGCCATGCCCATAAAAACATGCTGTAGTTGTTTTTGTCATCACTTGTTCTTTCTGGTATTATCCTTCTAAGAAAGCATGAGTGGTTGTCATTTAAATCTTGACCCAAATGAAGGTTGTGTCCCACATTTTGATTAGAATTTGGAAATCAGCATTACTTTTTATTTGATATTTTTTACCAATAAATAAAGAAATAAATAAATAAATAATTTTTTAAAACAAAGCTGCCGTGGAAGCTGGAAAGGTTTTCGTCAGAATCTGTTAACTCAAAGAAAATTCTTCAAATGGTAAATTTGGTAAAATGGTAAAAAAAAAAAAAAACATTGTAGACCAGACAATCAAAAGACATTAAGCAGTCTAAAAATCTCAGGCTCAACTGGACACATCAGCTAAAGTGTAGAGACCAGTTCTCCTCAGGACTGGAGAACTTGTTCTGGAGTTGATAAGGGAATCGGATTGATAAACAGAATCAATAGAAGCATAGGTATCATCAAAATCTTCCCACCTCTGATCGCTGTTAAACAGCCAATTAGCCTATTGATTTGTGGAATCATGTTGCCCGGGGCAATGCTCAAGCATTCTGTCTTATCTAAGTTTAATTGAAGGTAGTTATCTTTCAGTCATCTCTTGATGTGTATCAAGTAATAAATCAAGTCTGATGATTAATGAAATTCAGAAGAAGAATAAAAGTGAATATCATCAGCATATTGTCTGATATGAAATATGAAATGGATGAAGATTAAATAAAATATTTATCATGAAAAGCAGTGTGGACCTACTTGGGTAGACCATATTCCCATGCCATCCTTGACACTTTTTTTCTTTAAAACACTATCAAACAATGTTGACACGTGTTTACACATGTTTCTTTCATCATTTCAGATTAAGCATAGCCATGATAACATGAGATCTTCTAATCATGTTTCCATATCAAGTTAACTCCAAGGTTATTGAAAATGTATCATTAAAAAATGTGCTTTCCAAATAAAACTGCAATTATATGTCACAAAATATCTGTTACACTATGTCTTCCTATAAATACCTTAATATCGCCCCTGCAGTTTTTCTACATGAACATTGTGTTTTGGCCGAAGTGAAGAAGATGGGAGACACTTTTATTTATGTACATTTTACCCATTTATGGGCGCCAAACTGCCAGATTAATAAAGTATTCATGATACATTCTGCATAATCCAATATGATGTCAATTATGGGAATTTAAGCATGTTAAAAAGGAATTCTTGAGTATTAAGATGAGTCTGGCTTTGTCCAAAAAAACAAACAAACAAAAAAGAAACAAAGAACAGATCTGCTATTCGATCTGAATTTGATCTCTCATGCATGCACCGAGCTCAGAACTGCATGTGTCTGAACCAAAATGTCCAGTAGTGATGCGCAGACACGCCGGCTTTAGCGGGAAGGTCGAGCATGCTGGAGAGGACACGGCCATCCATCAGCTCGTAATATGAGAAGCACACTGTCAATGACAGAAGAGAAATAAACAAGACAGCCAAGATAATTGAAGAAATATGTTCCAATAAACACGAACAACAGTGGGAGTGAGCAATGAATCTCTTCAACTGATTTTTCAGCTGCAACACAACAAATCAAACATGGTGGATGTTGTCAGTGTGGAGAGTAATAAGTGACCGAGCACTGGGATGTGAAAGACAAGTGAGTGACAGAAATAAGGACCTGGAGAGACTGTAGGAACAAAGAAAATGGAGAAATGTGCTAAACTAACCTGCAGGGATGTACAACCTTCACTTATACTGTTTAACCCATTCAGACTAAAGGCTCTGTTTAAAAAAACACACACACAAAACTGTTTTTAAGGTGTTCTTTAAAGCCTTTTGTTTCTCACCCTCTCAAATAAATGGTTTTTGCTGACTCACCCTTCCTGTATATTAATACAGTTCTAATTATAATAGTTTGAATGTTTGGAGAGTAGATGAAATCATTAGTCGTAAGAGACAGTTGCATTAAATTTGGGTCTGTGATGCTGAGAATGTGCCTCACTTTTGATGAATTTTTACTTTGGCTGATGCGATGCACCGGACTGAGGAGTGGGGGCCAAATATCTCAGACAGAAAAAAAAGGGATATTAATAGAGCTTTAGAATATGTGGAACTGACCATGAAAATAATTGCTTTGAGTTATTACAAGAGGATTGTGTAAAACAACTTGAAGCGAGTGCTCATGTTTGTACAATGACAGATTATTAAATAGTAAGTTTGACAAGGTTGAAGTTTTGGTTAGGAATCCACATCTTTAGGTTTTGTATTAAAAAGAAAAACAGAAAAACCAAGTTAAATGAAAACCTTCCAGTCATATATTTTCAAAAAATAGCACTTTTTTTTATTTTACTTCCAGAAAATAAGCTCTCTGCAAGAGGTGAAAAGTTAAGTGGGAAGTTGTATTACAATAACAATCCTGCCAAGTTTCCAGAACTTCTGAGAAAGTATATGCTTTTCTGTCCACCTGCATCGATTTGAATTGAAGGAGCCGGACGAACATTGCCTGACTGTGAGGGTCTTATCTTCATATTTACAGCAACAAGGGAGTGAGAGATTTAAGCATTTGTGGAAGCTGTTTGCTACAGCCAAGCTGGAAAATTGTAGGCCACTGTGCTGCTCTGCTGAAGTGGGGATTAAACGTCCTGCATGGATACACAATGATATTGCAAAAAAGAAAAAAAAAAAAAGGAACTAGAGTACAGGACATTTCCTCACTCAGGTTTCCCAGATATTAAAGAGTTTAACTTCCCTTTCCTCAGATCGCATGTCGGAACTTCCATCATTATCGATTATTCCTCTTAATCAGATGTTTGAAACAGTCTGAATTATGTCCATCAGCTGGGAAGTTAGTTTTCAACTAAATGTTGTCTTTATTATGCTGGAAAAAGCAGGTCCCAACTTGTGGAACAAGTATAGTAGAAAGGAAAGACGCTAAAAAGAGAATCTTCCTTAAAACTCTGCATTTGGAGAAAGTTAGGAAAGAGTTTAAATTAAGAACAGGCAAATAAATCCCAGTTACTGGTTTTCAGCCAAAACCACACTCAGTTTCGCACATTTATCTCTGTGTGGGTTGTTGTACAAACATCAACTGAACAAACACTGCTTTTCCAGTGGATGTGTTTCAGCTGTCTAAAGCTGTGTAACTAAATGACCCCCTTAAATGACCACGTTCAGAAACACAGACCTTAAGAAGAATCTAACAAAAGCTGACCTTTTTAAAAAGCAATAATCACATACCCTTTGAGTGAAGGTAAATGATTTAAGTCAGTGAAAATGGAAAGGGATATATCCTTGGCAGAACCCTCCCGTCTCGTATTAGCAAGCTTGGTTGGCAGCTCTGAATGCACGCCGAAAGAAGCCTTTCTAAAAGTGATCCCATTGTGCAAAGTCTTTGAGGTTGTGGACCTTGAAAAGAGATTTATTTATGGGACAATAATGACGAGTTGCCAAGAGTTTGGAAAACTACATGCTCATAACCAGCATGGATTCAGCATGGAGCTCGTTGCCAACGACTGCCTGCTCATGATGCCGACAAAGAAATGTTTCTGGCTTTCCATTGTTTAATGGTTTCATTTAGCACACTTTGCATGAGAATGGTTTGTTTTCATGTCTTCAGAAATGTGACACTGCGGTTTATACAGGAAAAAGTGCTTTATTCCCTTTATTTGAATTTGCTCCAGTTCATTGGTGTAAAATATGATGCTGTGCTGAAGGCAGAACTACATACAAAAAACTTCATGTGCTGGTTGTACGATCAGAGCCGAACAGGATGCCATTTCTGTCTGAATCCTTAGAGCACTGGTTTTACAAGTATTCTTTTTTTCTTTTTTTTTCTTTTCTCTGAATGTTTTTAGGCAGTTTTGCTTTCAGAAATGATGTTTCCTTTCCAGGTTTGAAAGCTGCTTTAAACTCAGGGAAGGGAATATCTTACACTTAGTTCAAGAATATATGCGCTTGCCTCATCTATATATTGGTCCTACCACTGAAAAAGTACTTTATTGTTCAATTCACTTCTTTGAAAAACATAAAAAGAGATTACTGACCTTTGTCATATAAACGTCTGCTACCGGACAAAAGATTGTCTCAACCAAAGAATGATAAAAGTAAAAACCTCTAAAAATGAGAAATGGAAGATTTCACAGGCTATATACTGGAGAATAAATCTCACTAAAGTGGAGAACCAATCACAAAACTTGCTGCTCTTTGCAAAACTACCATCTACAGAAGTGTCCTGCGTCTGTAACTATCTATTGATTTCACATTCACCGCTGACATCTGGTTGTCTTTACAATGCATCTGCATCTAAGGCATTTGGGTCACATGGTATCAGGACAATGCAGCTGATTTGCCATAGAAATTTTATGGAGAAAATCGATAAAAACATTGACATTGAGTTATTCTACCAAAGCTATAGAAATCACACCTCATGACGCCACTCAGGCCTGTCCTCTTCAAAGACAGTGTAACATCTGCACTCCAAAGATGAGTCTACATCTTTCGTGCCCCATCAAATAAATTTGTTCATCTCATATGTGGAAATACGTTTGGCATCAAACATCATTGATTGTGTCAACAAGATAAGCCAGATAATCTGACAAGCAGATGGATCTGTCAAGTTTTGTCAAGACTGACACCAAAACACACGAGACACCATCCACCATGTCACCAACAATAACCATGTTGGTCTCATCTTCATTAGGCAGGATTTCCAACGTCACCGCTGAAAACAGCTCCTCTGTCGAGCTGCATGTTGTTCCCTGGCAGCTAGAAGTAGAAGTGAGGAACTGATGGCAGCTGAGGAAACCACTAATTCCTATTGAGTTAATGCACCCAGACCACTGATTATTGTAAGTACAGAAGTGAAACCGAAGCCATTTAAAAAAAAAAAAAAAACTAAGAATAAATCATTTTTATGCCTGTTATGCTACCACTTATTATCAGATGCAAATTATTTTTTTAATAAATAAAAATAAATAAATTCATTCATGCAATGCTGAGCAAAAGTCTTAGGCACCCCTGGTCGTGTTTTCCAAGTTTTAATGACATCGCTATTTATTTTCTTAACTCTTCAGGGCACAAACAGAAAGTCCTGAGACATGGCTCCCTTAAAAATAAATAGAATGGAATCTTAACTAATATTATTGCAAACATCTGTCTGAGACAGTCTCCTTGAAGAGATCCGTGCTTGGCTCTGAGGAGGGTGACACTAAACACTAACTTTTGCTTGTAGAGGTTTTGTTCTGAAAAATGTACAATAATATGCAGGCTGATCAATCAATATCACCACTGTAATTCCTTTTTCTAAGTTTGTAAAAAGGCCCCAAAGCAAATATGACTGGTAATTGAAAAGTGGATAAAACAACAAGCACAGGACTGTAGTATTTTCAAGACCAGTGAGGCAATTAAGTAGCTATTCTTGCAAAAATGGGAAGAGTTCTGCACCGCAAAGAGGAAGATGTTAAAAGCCACATTCTCCATTTTGGTTGAGGGAGGGTTGGGGGTTAGGGGCATTAACCTTAGACTGATATTTAAATGTCAAGTTGGTGCATGTGTGTGTGTCTGCTCAGCATAAAGAAAATATAATCCAATAGAGGCCTACCCTTTCTAGCTGAATATTATATCAGATTATGCAGTCAGAGATGAGTGATTGCTGATGCCAGTGTTTTCATCAATTAGGTCCAATTACCAAGCAGCGCCACCGGCACACACACCCCTCACTTCTAAGTTAGTCAGCAAAGCTGTGCTTTGCTCAGGTGAAGGCAATATTTCTCACCTGTCAAACAAGCCTGTTTGCTAAGAGTGTGCAATATGCAAA
This sequence comes from Zenarchopterus dispar, assembly GCA_028564865.1. Lineage (NCBI taxonomy): Eukaryota > Metazoa > Chordata > Actinopteri > Beloniformes > Zenarchopteridae > Zenarchopterus > Zenarchopterus dispar. The sequence goes on along the minus strand of JAOWBL010012352.1, from coordinate 29,390 downwards.
TTAAAAAAAAAAAACAAAAAAAAAAAAACTTTAGTATGAGTACCCCTGGATGTCAAACATGAAGTGGAAAACATTGACTGGATTCAACTCAAAGTGATCCTCCAGAGATGCAGAGAAATGTTTTTATTATAATTGTTATTTTGTTCCAAGTCTTCCAACTCCTGAGCCTCCTCCAAAGGAGACATGAAATAAAGAGTGCATAGCATGTTTTTTGCAGTATTATTTTTAGATGTAGAGGGCTGAAGCTAACAATTACTGTCATTATGAGCCCCTGTCACCAAAGAAACCAGCGTTGCTTGTTAACTCGGCATTCTTCTGCCACGGATACTTGCGATTTCAGCGTCTCTCAACCAGAAGAGCCCCATCTCTCCCCCGTCATCGCAAAGTGGCCCTTTGTTAGGAACATGACGAGTTTTCAAAGTCTGTGTCTCTATACCAAAACATGATCCTTTTCTAACCCTTACTGAGTAGTTTCGTTGCCTAAGCCAAAGAGGAAGGGAAAAACAATATAAAAATCAATAGTGTCACAAGGAACCTGCGAGATAACTGAAACTGCAGAGTCCAAAGTAAAACAAATGATTTCACATTGGAGTCAAAGCCGGGTCTGTGCGAGGGTTGAATGTCTTACACTGCCGCCATGCCAACAGCCTTCAGATGGGTGATTCATAAAGGCCCAAACGGACAGAACAATTTAAACTGATAAAACATGAGATTATGGCAGTAAATGCATCAGCTTGGAAGTTGGAGTAATGAGAAAGCCCACATCTTTTTTCCCCATCAGTAACCATGTTTCTTTGTGAGTAAAGAATGGCAAATATAGCAACTTATAAAGCCTGTAAGGTAAGAGATAATAATAATAATAACAACAATAATAATAATAAAAAACAACCAAATTGTTAATGTCTTTGTTTGTGAAGTGACAATCTCAGAATGCATATTTAATTTATCTTTCCTCTAACTCAAGAACCACTGCAAAGGTCAAAATGTCCAAGTGAGCCAGATTCAGCTTAAACCTGGTTTTAGGATCCAGTTAACAGAGGACAGCCTTAAAGTACAGCTGGAAACACCGAGGATGAATTAAGATCTGATCACACCAACACACTGGGAAGATAATGTGACCACATTATTTAGCAGCATGGAGGGTCCTCCTACATAACTGATGTCTTCTGTCTGTCTTTGAGTTACACACCACCAACATGTCAGCTTTCTGCTTAAAAACTGGGCTAAAATATGAGACAACTATGCTTCTTGTCATGTTTTTACTGGAGTTTCTTATTTAACTATTATTATACTTCATTGCTAAAAGTACTTCTTGAGCAAGTACTACTTGTTTGCATCTGTGAATTTGTTCAGTTTAATTTTTGTGTTTGATTGCTTCATTTTTGTAAATCAGTCAACCCTTTACTTTTAAAGCTTCAACAGTAACAAATGGTGAGATGGGATAAAAACACTAGCAGATGTTTCACGTTTTCACGAAATTATCATTACAAAAAGATTATTAAAAGATGTTTCTGTTCAATTAGATATGTCTGTATTGTGGACTCTGTATAACAATGAACAATAAAGTGGCAAAAAAAAACACCCTCTTCATAGGTATGAAATCACAATAATCAGACTGAGAATGTTGAGGATTTATTTTTCTTGATGGCACCACTAATCCATCATCACCAGCTGCCAATCAAACTGCTGGTCAGCTAATCTGATCAGGTGGTCAATTAACTGCTTAGTCGTCACAGCTCTAATTTTGATTGATTTGTGGAATGTCATCATCTTTGAGATATGCAGTTGTAGAATAATCAGAAGTATTAGGGGTGATTTATTTCACACACAGTGAGAAATTTCAGTGTGGTAAGCCAGGTCTGGTCAGATTGCTTACAGTCTGCCAGCTGCTCCTCCAGATGGTCCCGGGGAACCCTGGGAAAAGTCCAGGTGAGATGTTTATGTTCTGAAACCTGTGTTTGGCTCCTGGACCCTTTTATTTCATTCTGACCAAACTAAACAAACATCTTAATTATCATGTAAAAAAAAAACTCTGTAAATATGACCCTGAGTGGGTAAAAACTTTTCCAAACTCCGTCTACAAAAACACATATGATTTCCCCCCCCCCTTTCTAGAGTCCAAAATAAGCATAAACACACACTTGGCATTTAAAAAAAAAAAAAAAAGTAATGGGGGGGGGGCTACTACATGCTGTATAATGGTCAATATTTCACAAAGCTTTAAACACTAAAAAAAATATATAAAAAATATCATTGTTTTAAAATTCTCAAATATAAAAATCATCATCTCTTTCCAAGTTCTTTAGTTGTACTTTGCAATTTGCGTCACTAGATGCCATTAATCCAACAAATATATATTTAAATTAAGTCTTTTATGTGATCATTTTTCTTTTCTCTAAGCACCATTATTATCTGATACATTAAAGATGAGAGAATTGACCTGAAACACGAGATCAAAACTAAGCTGGTAGTTTTGGCCTACATAACAGCTTTTCAAGGCTAAGAGGTAAAGTACTTTCTAAAAGTCTGACAGAGGATGGGAATGTGGTGCTACAAACACTCTTCAACAGAGAAAAAAACAAGATCAAGGCTGCAAAAAGAAAGGTAAGACCAGACGGAGTCAGTTCGACTGGACACACCACTATTAGGGAAAGAATTTTTTCTTCTTTTTTCCCCCTTTATTTATTTCCTTATTTATTCGGATCTACTAAAATCATTGTGACTGGTTTGACAGTTTGAGCTACCTTTGTGTGTTACTGTCCAGTCAGCATAAATCATGCCACTAGAAGTCCCAGCCCTTTTGGTGCTTTTACAGCTAGGTTCAACATGGCTACTGATCGCCGTAAAATTGGAAGTGAAGCAATTGTGGCCCCCAAAACCAAATTTGAACAAACACATTTTCATAAAGGATGCGGAATCCTACAATTTTGGATTTTTCCACAGCTGGTGTGATCATAAAAAGTGAATCAGGATTTCTTATTACCTGTAATGGTCCTGTTGTTCCACAAGGTGGCACCATAACGACTGAACCTGTGGCTAAACATCGTCTCCCAATCGTTAATGAGATTTTGATAGTTTTATTGGTAATTTTTAATATTATGGTCACATTTTAACAAATTAATTTAGATAATTAATAATCGATAATTAATGAATTCACAATCACCAGCTGAAAATCAAGTGTGACAACAATATGTGCATATAACAACGTTCTGGAAAAGGAAATACATTTATAATATTGCTCTGATTGCCAGTTTCCATTGGTACTTTAGGCATCTGGAATCTCACAGCTTTGGCTGAAAGTCTTTGTGAGACATTTTCAGATGTCACAAGAGTAAATTTACTGACTGGTACAGATCTACAATCTCGGCCACAATCGTCATAGTTCAACCGTCTTTAATCAGGCAAAGCTGTGAAAGAAAAACAGCTGGAAGAATACAAGTTCCTTCTGAGAAGAAGAGCACACCAAGGTGCTCTGTCTGATACGGGGTCTGATGTTAGAGCTGGAGAATATGGCAGAGGTGTGGCACCAGAGACTCAGGTGAGACCTGGACCCACAGCGAATCACTGAAGCAGCCGCACTAATCCGGTGACCCACTTGCAGAGCTGGCGTGGATTTGCTGTGGGAGAGGGGAACATTTCCCATCCTCTACAGCTCCAACCAGGGCGAACATCAGCACCAAAAAAAAAAGGTATTACAAATGTCCGTCTGTCGTGCACGTGCCAACAGTTCTGGACAGAAAGACAGCAGCAAAGCATTTTGATGAAATGGATTTTCAATAAGAACGTTATTTATGGCCATCGACATATGAGACTCAAACCAATCTAATACACAAAACTCTAAAAGACAAAGCTAATGGAAAAAGCAATTAACTTTTATATTATTTGAATGTCTTGGTTACTAAATATCGAAATCAAGCCAAAGGAATAAAAGAAGAGACAAATGAGCTCCAAAATATTCTGGTAAATGTAAAAGTTCTGAATATACTTCTCTAATGGACTAACTGGAGTTTCTGGGAGTGTTTTGTGTTGAGCTTTCTGAACACTACTGTACATTTATTATACAAGAACAAGTGTTATTCTTTACATTAAAGCTCCTTGAATTATTTTCCTTTCCCAGAGCAAAATGTGTGTGACAACCAGGAGCCTGTTATGTTGAAGTTATAAATCTGAGTTGATTTATATTTTATCATCAACTGCTTCCATGTTATTTTTATTAGTTTGTTGCTTTGTTTTTTCATGAAAAGTCAACCTTAGGGCTACACTCATGTCTCAATACGAGTCTTTAAATATTTAAATTACACATTCACTCACTTTGCAGTTTCTCTTTCTCTTTTCACTGACAGATGCGTTCAAATTCATTTCGTATTACAGTAAATGTTGAATTCGAATGATGAAAAGTAGGAGCATATCTTCAATTTAGTCTGTGTTGCCATGGTGAATCACAGAGCTCAACTGATGTTGTCTTTAATTAGTTACGTGCACATATTTAAAACAGAATCAACATATTCAGAGTTGAAAAGCCCAATTTAAACCTGGATTTGAAACCCAAAACTCAGAATTTCTTATGTGCCAAAAAAAACAAACAAACAAAAAAAACCCTGAAATATCTTGAGTTCAGAAATGATCACATTTTTGTTCACTTGTATAAATTGTTCTGAATTTGAGTTTTATGTGTGCATCACATAATTATTTTAACACTGATTTCAAATGTCCCTCTGTTGCAGGAACCAGTGTATTGAACAGTTACAATTCTCATGTTCCTCTGGATTCAGCAATAGCAAGTAAAAATGATAAATTAGGAACATGTAATATAAATGTGATAATACAGTTGACCAACTTTTTGCTTTTTTGAAGACAGTGGCCTTGAATAAACAGTACTAAAGGTGTGCTTAAACTACATAAACTACTGTCATGCACCACTGAGAAACACATGGCTGGTGTGTGTGTGTGTGTGTGTGTGTATGCGCGCTTCAGAAGCGTGAACTCAGCAGGTTACCCGCCGTCTGGCGGCCGGCGCCCAGGGGTTTGATAAATAGGATCTGGCCCAGCGCTGCTGCTTATTAGCGAGATTTGTGTGGGACCTCACCTGTGTGTGAATTGCTTAACATTTGAATGTGATCGAGGGAATTCACTTTAGCCAGATTTATAGTCAGCACATCTCACATTCAGACACATCTCAGGTTGGTACCAGCTAATGTTTCCCTTCTACCTCTGATTGTGATATTTTAACTCCTCTTCAGATTAAACCGCTTCATGTGATGGGAGGAAATGTTGAGTGTAACTTCAGGACAAGGTTGAGGAGGGTCAGAGATGGAATTTCAGCTTTTGACAAGATAAGTTTAATATCAGAATATGGGCCCTTCCCTTTGCTGATGTCACAACAGATAATGTGGGCAAGGTTGTGCCATTTCTAACTTTGTTTACAGGGTTTTTTTTTACTTCCATGTTTAGACATAAATGTACATGATAGCAAACTATTCTGATGAATAAAATTGTCAGAATGTGTTATGATCGGCGGCAAATTTCATATTTGCTGATTTTCTGCATTAATTTGTCATCAAACGTGTGCTGATTATCTTCTGTCATATTTATAAAATATGATTAATAGACGTTTTAAATGTCCACTCTCTGACTTATGATGAGCACAATGCGCTTGTCATAATAAACTAACACAAACTACAGTCATTTATCATGATGATTTAACACTGCCGTTAAACATTTACGGTCCTGAGGGAATAAAGAAGTGTTGCTGTGGACTGCTTCATCATAGACTTGGAATCAGTGGTTTGCACAATCAGGTCCTCGTTCATGAAAGCAGAACAAATAAATATGTCTAAACTGTTCACGGGGCTAAATTCATTCATTTCCAAACGATTAATATCTACTCCTGCATCTGAGCGCACATAAACACTGCTCGCCATTATCAGGTCTTAAAACATGAATGTTTTATATTGTCTATACATTTCAGACCAGCTACATTTAAAATGTGTGTTGAACTTCAGAATAAAATACAAATACAACATATTTTTCACATATTTAACGCTAAGATTATGTTTCTTAAAATGTCAATGGCCTGATTAAATCGACCTGATTTAATCAGGCCATTGACATTCGGCTGTCAGTTCAACCTGTAGCTTACAGGCTGAAAACTGTTGCCACTTATAAGAATAACAAATACTAACGTGGACTTTAAAGAATTGTAACAGCTACAGGGTTTACCTTAAGACCCCAGGGGGTTTATACTGAGGGAAAATCTAATTTTACGGCTGCATAAGGCTGGACAGAGCTATAAAGCTTACAAAGCAGCTGGAAACATTTTAGTACTGAAGTTTTGAATTTGGTGTCAAGTGACTCCAAAAACTTCTCAAGGAGTTAAAAAGGAAGAGCTAAAGATTTAAAGACAACTCTGGAACTAGAAAGCATCTGCATTGTACTATACATAAGTCCTTGAAAAGGCAGGATGTTAACACCATGTTGCAAAAAAAAAAGAGAACAGAAATGTTCTGTGTTTGCCAAAATCCATCATGGTAATCCGTTAGACTACTGGGTAAATGATTTGTGAAATGATAAAATAAAAAGTGAATTGTTCAGGAAGGAGACTCAGCATTCTACAAAAGAAAAAGAAGAAGAAAAAAAAGCGCAGGTTACCAACATCAAACATCCCTAAACTTCAGAGCAGAGAGCATCATGATGAAGAGAGAAGGATTTCTTTCTCTTTTTCCAGGGTGTGGACTTCAAGTTTCACCGTGTAGGTCTGGTAATCTTTATGAAAAGGCAGAAATTAAATCATCAGTTGAGGCAGAGGTGTGAGAAGGGGAGAAGAATACAGCCAGCATTAGGTTAATGAGCTATGAAATGAAATGTATTTCTTAGCTCGCAGCCTACATCTCGCGTCTTAAATATCAGCTAACATGGCTAATGAGCTTTACTCAATAATCAATTACTTGGAGCCATTATGGGCAAATATGTTTTTAATCTGAAAGGTGTGGAACAAGAGAAATAAAAACAGGGAAATGTCAACATACAGTTATGTTTATTATACAGTAACAAACCTTCACTCAGTGCTATTATTCACAATTTACTCAGATTTAAATCAACTCAAAGTGCTGGACATATATGAGGGGATGCAAAGGTTTAGCTTACTTTGCCAATTTTAATTGTAATTTTTAAATCTATATTTGACAGTAGTAGGTTAAAGCATGTAAAAAAGACAATGCTGTGAAGTTAGCCTGTTGGACACTTTTTTGCTTTCTTCATCACTATTATTATTATTATTATTACTATTTTTATTTTGATAATTTTTTTTCAGAATTTACTACATAATACATACTTAAATTACAAATAAATGACATGAAGAAGAGCTGGATTCAAAAATGAATACATAAAAATAACATTCATGTTTGGTAGACTGAAAGGTCAACGTAACAACCTCCTACTGTGGTTGTTCATGGACTATGTGTGCATGTACTGGACCAACAAGGCTCACACATCCTGACTGTTTAATGTAATTTTATATATTTAATCATTACTTTGAACTTAAGTGTTTAGCTAAGTGCATAATAGCACATCTCTGTCACGTGAGAACTGAGTAGATAAATATTACTCTGAATTTGAGCTTATTTTGAGGCCAGGAAACGATTCAAAGCCCCAACAGAACTCGGTCCCAGAGACAGTGTGTCTCATCAAGTCCTGATCAGCGACACCAAACAGTCTGTCTTGAAGCTCCACAAGGCACCTGTCAGCACGTCAGTGGGAATGATGTTTTAACTTTTCATTTATTCTGGGTAATTTGAGTCTATAACAGCTATTTCCAGGACAATGACTACTTTTAAATAAGACTAAATCATAAGTTGAATCCACAAAGACCTGCTCAAATCTAAAATTCAGCAACAGATGAGAAACAGATATGTCACGCCTGACTTCCTGGGATAACCACGCCCCCTTTGGGGTGAAAACAAACTACTGACCACAGGTTGAAGGAATGAAAAAACACATGCCTAAAAGTTGCTGCTTAGGTTTTGCTCACCATTAAAATAAAGCAAAGAGAGAACAGGTTTGAGTTTTGTTTTCATCCTCAGGGAGAGAAAGGGAGAGATTTGTGGCTTAAGATGATCAACAAAGAGGACGTAAATAGAATCCGACATAACGGATACATTTGTGGTCGTCACTTCATCACAAGTAATATAGAAAAGTAATTGGTTCTGATATTGAAAGCCACAGCAGGCAAAAGTGATGATTCATTAAAAGACTGAAATGCTTTTCCTAAAAGTTAAATAAGGTTTGCAGGAATATGACACCTCTGCCCTTTTTGTGGGATCATTGGCTCTGACGATGACAGACTGAATGTCTATTCCTCCACCCCGCTATCTGAAACGATTCTGGCAACTGTGGTTTGGCAACAATGTTATGTCTTATTATCTAACAGGTCGTATGATTTCAGAAGCAGCAAAGTAACATTTAGCAACATTAGCAAACTCCTCAAATGTTATACTGGCTATCAGCTGAACTGGACTGATGTTGTTACTCAAAACGAGACAAACATCAGGCTAAAGCAAAGTACCTGCAATGCTCTCACTTATGGTGCTGCACCGGTGGCAGCAACATCTTCAGATTTTCTACTGACATTGTTTCTTTTGCAGCAAAGAACTAATGACTTTCAATGTTTTAGCACATTGTTTTACTCTGGATTGGATGCTTCGCTACTTAAACAACATATTCTGGAGTACAGTACAGACGAAGGAGAGAGTATTTAAACCACTGATCACTTCCTTGTTTCAGATATGTTTAATGTTTTATCTGTTATGCAAAACGTACACTGCAAAAACTCATTTCTAAGAAAGTTAAAAAGCCTTTTCTCAAGAAGATTAGATGATGATTTTAGACTATTTTGCTAGTTTTAAGAATTTCAGTCGAGAAAATTTTTCTTACCTTAATGGCAGATATATCATTGCTTAAAATGAGACAATTTTGATTTATTTCTAGAGGGCCTGTCTTTGCAGTGTAGGCAGCCCAAGCTTTAGTTTTCTTTAGTTTTAGGAACCATAAGACTTGGTCAGATTTGAGAAAAGACTGAGTTTAAAACACACCACTCAATAAGTTTGACTGAGTCCACACAAAAAGAGAAGACCTGGGAGTCGACCAGCTCTCACTAGGTGGCAGCCAGTTACTTTTTAGACTCTCGCTTGCTCAAATGAGGAGAGAAAAAAAAAGCTCTTCTGTCAACATAACAGCCCTTAACAGTGTGCAGAAGTTGAAATATAAACAGAATTATCATCATAATATGTGAAAACATACACATTTAGTGAGAATGAGAATATTCGCAACATATTGAAACTACGGTAAAGTGCATTGGTGTTGAGTTTAGGTCAGTCTAATGACTAGCAAATGTTTTTGAATCTTCCTTTTCAGTTTCCACGATGCTTACTCAGCATGAAAACTGGGAAAAATGGCAAAACTCACGATGGGAAGCAATTAAAAGGCGGTTTGAGCTGCAGCTAACACTCTCGTGTCAAACAGCTGGTGTGGATGTTGCTATCTGTTAACACAGAAAACTGATATAAAATTAACATCCACGCTGCAAAGCTAGCGGGAAGCTGGCCTTGGAGGAAAC
>JAOWBL010012352.1:0-19680 GCA_028564865.1 Zenarchopterus dispar | reverse complement strand
ACACTCCAACGAGGCATCACAGAGTCAATAAATCCCACGAAAACACTCTCGCCTTATTTTTCACGCTGTAACTCATCCAGTCGATCTGTGTTGTCCACAACATGTTCCTCTCTCGTCTGTCTCAGCCCTCTCCTCTTTGCTCCTCTTTGACACTAATAAGCAGTGAAAACTGTTGTGCGCTGGAGTCTTATATAGCCAACAGTCATCTCGAGTAAAATCACACAGCTTCAGCTCTAATATCAACCTCAGAAGCAGCACGTCGGTTTCGAAACGCAAATTGAGCGCAGAGAGCTTTGGAAACACTAAATCTGTGACATGTGACAAAACAGGTACGTTAGGGGATCAAAGTGAATCACGTGTCATGCTTGCAGTGAACCATCTGCTCTGTAAACTGATAAAGTTTGAACATGCAAAGTAATATAATCTCCCGCTTACTGGATGTGAGAGCAGGTTATTTTTGCAGCTGGAAGCTTATTGCTACTTAAAATGGACAGAAAGACAAACAATTTGGTAGGTTAAAGTGCTCTTCTATGTGAACCAAAAAAGAGAATAAAATATATTTCTTTTTCCCAAGCATAGTCGACTTTAATTTCTAATAAACTGATATCTACTGGGGTTTACTGAACTTATATCTGTATCATTTGTATATAGATCTCCAGAGATCTAGAGTGCTGAAAAATGTCGCACCGCTATATGAACACAGTTTATTTAACATAAACCATTTACTAATAATCCTAATACATAAATCCAACATTACTCAAACTGATGATGAGGGAATAAATTAATCAGTGACTAAAACAGTGATTTGGTAATGATATGAATAATCGGCCATGACAAGAACAATGACAGATGTCAAACATGATGCTGTAAGTGCATTTTTGTCTTTGTAACTGAATAACAGTCATTTGAATAACAACTGTATTAAATTAATATAGTTAAATAATGCAACTTTCTTCATACTCTAAGACTAAAACTATATTTTTTATTGATGAATCTGAATTTATGAATAACATTTTTAAAAACTCACTTTATCTAATCAATAACCCAACAACAAAATTCATATAAATGTTTCTTTTCACCAAACATACATGCTGTCATCCCTCCGATCCAAATTTAACCAGAACATATATATGTTCGGACACATGGAAATCCTCCATGTAACTTATTGTAATTAGAAGGGAATGTTTAAAGATATATTTAATTAATGGAATTATTTAGGTAAACGAATTCCTCTAAATAAAGTATTTTTGAAACTTTTGAAATGTCCCAGTGGAAATCCTGTCTACCCGAGCAGTTTTAAGAGACCAGGAAATTTTACAGAAGAAAAGTTTGTGTTTATTTTCAGTGTCATTTCAGTGGCAAAAAACACCACGAGTGTCCTTAAACTCACAAAAGCTCAACGGATCCCTCCGTCCTTGAGTACGCTTTTTTAAATGTCTTTTAAATTAAATTTCATGTCTCTTATATTCTTTAGTAACATTTATCTTAAAGTTGTGTTATAATAGTCTGTAAATGGAATTATTCCTGCTTTCTGCTTTGTCTTTTTACAATACACACACACACACACACAACACACAGAGCGAGAGAGACATTTCCACACAGTCCCCTGCAGAGACGACTATCAGGCCAAATGCAGTAGTCAGAGGCTCAGTGATGGGAACAATCGCTTGGACAGAGTGTTGAGCTTTAATCCTGTCATCTGTACTCTCCTTCCTTTTGTTCTGGATTCACACACAAACACTGTCGTCGCTGTTACATATCTGACTGCAGACACAAAACTACCCAATTCTACATCATAAATCTTTTTTTGTGCACTTCACTGCCTGTTGTTCACTGCCTCCACCTGATCTGGTCTTCTAAGGCTAAATGATACATTTACTGGAACTGTCCTCTGGGTAGTATCTTTTATAGTTTTCAATGACAAGGCTCCGCCTCCAGCAGGATGCTTCCCCTGCTTGTTAACGCTTAAGAATACAGCAATAACTAAAGCTTGAATAGACTTTGATTGTAATGAAAAGCAGATCAAGTCAAATTAAGGTAGCTCAGCTCAGGTTTCACTGGAAGACTTTATTACTGCTTAAAATATTGCATCAAATTCTAAAGAAAAACATGTCTCCATTATAGATGCCTTCAACACTGAGTATTTCAAACACGGAGAGGCCTTCTGAATGAGCCCAGGGAGCAGTCGGGCCTAATAATAACATGATGCCATGTTATTTATTCTTTATTTCTTCCATCTTTCAGCCTGCATCCACCAGTGCTGTTTGTGTCCACTAATATTATTTGTCCGACTGTCATGGCGTGCAGTTTCGTTGCAGCTTCTTTCCTACAGAGGAGATACTTTCTTTGAATATCTTTTCTTCTTTTACTTCCTTTTCTTGTGCTTTAAACCCACTTATGCAACACTTTTACTTTACCATATATTCATAATATAAGTACTCTCTATCCCCTCCTCAGCATCAGTTGCTTTTCCTTCTGTTTCTTTCCCACTTTCACTCCATATTTTTGTTCTGCTTTTGGATTCTTGTCTTAGATGATTTTTCTATTTTTTGGAATTCAGCTGGATTGTATCTACTTTGTTTGCTTGTTGGCTTTTCCACCAGCCTAAGATTTTAAGTTTCTTTTGTTTATTTGGCTTAATTGTGGTCAGCATTCTCAAAGTTAGTTTCAAATGTATTTATGACAAAAGAATCTGGAGATGCTGAAGCATGGTTATAAGAGAACGGGTGAATTGAAAAATACACTGTAATTACTATTTAAGTCCATGAGATTTAAGAATATTTTATCTGTCTTTAATGAGCATACAAAGATGTATCCATAAGTATTTTAATGGTGGTGGTGGTGCAGCAGCAATCACTTAATATTGTAGCCTATAGGTGGTTACCATCCTTTAAACAACGTGGGTGAAAAAGCAGGAGGAGGAAGTAATTAACTTCCTTGTTGTCTTTGCTGCCATGTGAGTGTGTAAAATGTTTTTCAAAGAAATGACAGGGGCTTGTCGACTTTCCTGCACATACGAGCTGAGTGTTGGTGGAGAGAAAGCTGACCTACAGTTTACACCACCAACCTGCGCATCTACCACTGCATCCATAATCCCGCAGACGATGCTACAGCAGAGAATATGTTGCAGTTGGTCTGCATCACCAAAATATAAATTGGTAAAGGAACAGCTTGCCGGTATAGCAAAAAAAAAAAAAAAAAAAAAGAAAGAAAGAAATTGAACTGATTTTCTGAAGCATTGCATCCAGTTTTTGGTTTCAGTCCATTTATTTTCATAAAACTACAGAAAAGTGAGGATTTCTTGAATAAGTTTTGTTTTGATTGATTATTGGATGATTAACAAAACCTTATTTTATTTATTTTCTGTCTTCCAAAATAAGTGAATAATAAAGGAGTAGTATTGAATTCAGCATGTGGATCAAGCAAAGTCTTCTCAAATAAAAACTGGCACAATATTCTTAGAAACGGGAAATGCAACAACGTGTGAAAAGTCCTACCAACAGCTCTTCTTTTTATCCTGTATGATACTGCTGGAAAATCACGTTAGTGACTGAGTATCTATGTGTTACCTGAGATTTAAGGGCTTTTTTAAGGGTGCCACTAACCTGTGCAGGTCTCCACACATTTCTCCCACTCCGCTCTGTTTTTTTTGCAGGATACTGTCTGTATTCGGCTTTTTTGTATCTCTATGAATACGTTGGGTATTTTTATTAGAATTTTTTTAATTGTATAAAATTATTTTAACGTTATACAATTTAAAAAAAACTACAGAGGCTCTTAGAAGTGGTGGCAGTGCCATACCATAATTATGCAAATTAAAAGGAAAATAAATTTTTATTTTTAAAACATCACCTTAAACTGTTGAATTGAATAAATCAATAAAAGTAATTCATCAGACATCCCTAGTCAAGGGGATATAAATTATGAACAAAGTCAAATTTTCTTGGGTAAATGAGTAGATGCCATCATCAACTCAAAAATTTGGAAATAACAACTCTGTTACTCTGCCTGGGGTGGCTAAAGTCTCAAAGTACGTCAAACAGGGAGCCATTCTGATTCACAGCGTGCTCTGACATCACAGGTCCAAATAGTAGTGGAATCACTCCGTTGTTCCATCTCCACCTCCAAACAAATTCATCATGCTACATCTGTTGTACCTTACAAGTGTCTAGTACACGGGTGGGCAACACTCAAGTGCCACGGTGCTGCATGTTTCAGATGTTTCCCTGCTTCAACACACCGATATGAATGACGGTGTCATCAGCTTGATGACAAGCTGATGACAAGCAGTAATTTGACTCTGTTGTGCAAGGAGATATCTCAGACATGCAGGACCGTGGGACTCGAGGACCAGGGTTGCCCACCCCAGGTCTAGTACGAAGCTTTTGAACTGTTTTAAGAAGAGCCACACAAGATGCAGCTTTAAAAAAAATTTTTTTTTAAATGAGCTGCTCAAAAAGGATGTTTTGTTGGTCTTTATTCCTCTGGTGTTTTGACCAAAGCATAGCACATAAATTTCTCTAAGAAATCCAGAAACTGTCAGGTTGAAAAGTAAAAAGGGTGTAATAAGTGTCCTTTTTCTCCTGCTGTTTTATTTAGTTCACTGCAATCTACTTCTCAACTTGATGTGAATTTTCATGTCAGCAGGATATGTTATAGTTTCAGTACAGGTATAAAGGCTATTTATCTGAATGCCATTACTGCGCTGCACTTAAACCCTCAAGAGTTTTCCAATTACTTCTCAAAGAAATGCAAACATGTAGAGAAGTCATATTTCCAGCTGCTTCCATCCACAGCTGCCATGTGATACACAACTGCCAAACACTGTGTTATAATGATGAAACTGATAAAACTGTGTTACAATGATAAAACACCATGTTGTACGAAAAATGCTTCTCCACAAGGGCTCGGATTTATTGTCCAGTATTATACAAATGTTAAATATCGTGCAGGAACCTTGGCTCTTGATATAATTTGCTACGACATCTCTGAAAGAATCTGAGAAACACTAATGGAAAAGTGACCAGTATCTAAATGAGAGAATGTCATCACTTAAAAATATTGATGAAACCATTAATTTACTTATCTCAAGTCTGAAAAGGGCTTCAAAGGAAGCATTTTATCATTAAAAAAAGAGCATGTATTTGAATAACAAAAGTAAAGACCAGATCAAAAACTCTAACATAGCAGAGCCGTGTTTGTTTGAGACTCCCATTTCGTCTTTAGGAACTTTCATGCAACGATAAAAAGATTTACTGGAGATCTGTTTTTCATTCCACCTCCAGAAAAAACACTCCACGAACTTCTGTCTCCATGGAGTACATCCTTATCATGCTGTAAGTAAAATATAACTTTTTATGGTTGCAACTCTGAGACGTGAAAAAATACATGTCAAGCACCAAAAAAAAAAAGACAAAGAAAAACCCTTACATTTGCTTTACATGAAAGATAAGATACATAAGGGCTCAAATCTCAGGGTTAGAAGTAACAAGAGTGGTAACATCCCGTCAGAAAACACGTGCACATACACACGGACGCTTAAATGAAATGTCATTGTGGGCTTGTGTGTGTTGCTGAAAGGCTTGACAGTCAGCCATCCCATCTCTGCGTAGCAGACGCAGCTGCAGCATTGTCTGCAACACAATGGTGATTAGGAGGGTGACAAAGACAGAAAGACAGCAAGTGAATCTTATTGTCTGCAACACAATGGCATTTTAAAAGAATAAAAGAGAGAGAAAAAGAGATATAAAGAGGATATTATTGTCTGCTGCACCGCAGTGTTTTGTGGAAAGAGCTCACAGAAGAAGAAGGGAAAAGAAAAAAAGATTTTACTGGAGATTGACTGGCTTTGTTTTTTTTTTACACACACACACACGCGCGCACACACACACACACAGGTATTATTCTTGGGTGCGCAAGGCTGTGTGTCAACAGCTTTTTGGATTTTGAACAAAATTTGTGTAGAAAATTGTCTGAGAAGTGTAAAAGGTTGCCACTCTCGCTCTTTGAACAGACTGTTTTTCATTTACATAATAATTCTCACTATTTCATTCAGTATTGCATTTGACTGAGCTTCTACTGAAAAACAAGCGAATGAAGTAAAAAATACAAAATTAAAGTGATAGCCTGTGATGCATTGGGAACCTGACGATGACGGGAAAGCAAATTTGTTTATATTTTGAATGTTAGTTTTCATTAGAATCAAGCATACTAAAAGTTTACTGTTACCACGGCAACTTAAAACATAGGCCAATAAGCCATTTCCCAATTTTGTTACTTCTCAAAATGTGGCATGTGATCAGTGAACTCTAAGTATTGAGTGTCTGATCAGATGCTTTTAAGTCAATATTTAAATGTATTGTTAAATAAAGGTAACTTTAATAAAACGAAAGCCCTCGATGTCACGGCTGGGATCAATCTCTGTAAATTTTAGTAAAACACAGACTTTGCTTATCCAGCACGAATGGGCTGAACTAAATAAAGATGTTGGGCTGTAATTTCAGAATTACTGCATGTCCAGAGGTAATTTTGTCTTGTGCAAATAGTTCATTAGTAATCCTAAAAATAAACCTGGAAGTGAACATTTGTTGAGCCTGGTACATGTACGATTCTGGGTAGGGTCACAGACCCAAATGGGAATATGGAGATCTCCAAAGAAAAAGTGACCCAAACGCTTCTGCCTAGTTCTATTATATCAAAACAAATTCCTGTGTCTGCAGACTGATCCCACTTTTAATTTTCATCCGTGAGCCCATATTACCCATCAGCCCCCACAGTCAAGGAAGTGAGGGTCACAGTTAAAGACCAAAGATCTTTAGTGGGATAAAAAGGAGCTTCTCCCCTTGGCAGTGTTGGTGACAGATATTGTGTGACAGTTTTCATATCACCTCGGAGCTAAACTGGCAGAAGGTCGGGGATATTGAACAGACAGGTTGCCAGAAATTTAGCTTAGTGGATTCCCAGGGATCTTAGTTTGGCTCCTGTCACTGAGCCTATTTATAACCGAGCTGCGCTGATACGCATCTACATCCATCTATGAAAAAAATCAAACCCTCTTGACCTTTTTCCAATTCTTGTCATACCCCACTGAGAAGCAGAGGGATAATCTGCAGTTAAAGACTGGACAGATAAATATCAATGGATCCCACTCTGGTTGAGATTTTTCACAACTTTAATTGTTAAGCATTTTTGTGAAGCACTTTGTTGGTCACTTGCTGTCTAAATAAACCACTCTGTTTCCCGATAAAACCCTCAACTAAAGGTGTGTTATGTGTAATTTCATCTAAAAACATTTTGTAAAATAAAGATTTAGAAATAATTCACTACTCTTTTTAATTGTATACTCCTGTTTCTCGTACTCATAGCCATTTCTTTATGATGATAGTTTTGTTTTTTCTGGATAATGATTTAGCCCATTTACTTCGACAAATAACCAATAACAAAATGCTCAGATACACCTGAGGTGGTTGTTGTGAAGGCACAAGCACTGGCTACAAAAACTATGGATAAATAAAATAGAATCAGACCAAAATTTAGTTCCCAGCTCTGAAATCAATTTACCAAATACAAAGACTGGAGTATACTACATTTGAAAATAAGCTGAAATCTTCTTTAAAGTGTAACTATGGTGAGGATTGACACTAAATCCTGAGAAAGTGACAAATGGCACCTGTTTGTTCTGGTGTCTGTAAAGTAAAGGGAGGTGCTGCTCCAGAGGAAAAAAGATCTGCCAGGCAAGACGGGGGGAAACTTCACATCTGACTTGCTGTGACAACGTGACAACTGATCATATAAGTCAGCAATTAAAACAGCTTGTATTATTTAAAAATTTTGTTTGATTGCTCGGTACTGAACAATGGAGTAAAATAAAAGTAAGATGTTAATTTTAAATGTGCCACCAGTGAACTCCAGACAGGGAAAGCTGCGTCGGCTAATAAAAGTTTTAAGATGAAATTTAAGCGTAAAATAATGTTACACCAATAAGCATCAACACATCAATAATGACACCACACTCCCAGCTATGATCTTTATCATGTTTGCCTTCTTACACAGCCGCAAACTTCAGTTCAATCAACTCAAACTTGAGCTTGTTTTCCTGCTTGGCTACGTTTGTTTCCTCCAGAGTTTTCCTCCACAGTGATCACACTCAGGTGCCTACTGAAACAACTGGATGAGAGTTTCCAAATAGATGCGGTCTGAATCTGAATCATCAAAGGATCCTCTTGTGATCCATTTAGGTACACTTGGACGTTTTTCAGTGTCAAAGGAAGTTTCATGCACTTTACATGCGAAGCTTCAATCTGCAACCAAAGTCATCTAAAGGTGCTTCCCACAGAAATTAAATATAAGACAATTCAGTAGGGTATGTTTAGAGTTTTTTTTTTTTAACTAACTTGTGGCTTGACGAAGCGTTCTGAATTACCAGGACAAAAAAAGAATGGAAAAAAAAAACCAAAAACAAATATATCTTCAGCACACTCAAGCTTGATCATTAAACCTGAACTAAAATTCAGAGTTATTTTGAGAATTTTCTGTGGTCCACGACACAACTCTGTTTTGGCAGATTCTTTCTTCTGCAAACCCCATTACACACTATTAATCTAACACCGATACTATTTTGGATAAAATAACACACGCTCCAACCTCAACATCTCTTAACAGCCTCCCTCACATTAAGTCCAAGCAGGCAGACTGGTAGGAGAGAGATATCACCGCTTCAATTACAGCCAAATGATTTGCTGTAACGAGAGCTCGCCCCCTTTGTGTATTTCATAGATTTATGTGTTTGTTAATGTGTGTAGCTGATATGGACGGATGCCTTTAGCCACAGTTTGGTTTTTTTTTTTTTCTCGGTGTGCGTACATGACTGTTGGACCTTTTTCTAAAGGTTAATGAGTTGGGAGTCACTGCGGTGTTACACCGGTGTGCCGCCGCAGCCCTCAGCTAATTGGAACACTTTGAGTTTATGGTTAACCATGTCGGGCGTGAGCTTTGACTCGGTCTGTGTGTGGCATTCTCCTAGCGGATTGGAATCCATCTCTTTTACCACCCCGCTTTTCATATTTTTCATGTTTGGAACCCAAACATTAAAACATTAAACAAACCTAAAAGAGAAGATCTGCAAATGTGTTAATGTTTAGGTTTAATAAAAGTGCAAAAAAGGTTTTCTTTGGATTAAATTTTAATTCGCTGGTGTTTTATGTATTTCAGCAGAGTGAATAATACCGATGGATAACTCAAGTTATTTTGACCTCAGGGAGTATTTTATTGTTTGATCGGATAAATAAAGCAGAAGGCATGAGTGCACGGCTACCCAGCTCTGTTAACTTATCGATTTTATAGAAACACAGCTTTAGGCCATAATTATATACATTACACTTATACCAACTAAACTGCTCCAGGACTGCAATGAAAAAGCTGTGGATTGCATTATTGATCAATATTGATTGTAAAGATCAATACCGCCTTGACTAAGGGTACAAGTCAGAATCCATCTCTGTTTAGGTGGTGTCAGTCGGTTCTGGTTTACAAGAAGAGGGCCAAATAGTTTGGGAGGTCAAAATGGAAAATCCTTGGTTATAAACCATGAAAAGCTGAGGAAAAAAATCTAACAAAAGCATTATGATACCTCAAATATATAAAGAAAAAGTAGTTTTAAATGTGGTTGCCTATTGATTCTAACTATCTATATAAACTGAAGAGCTGTCCATCTCTTTCAGTTTTAAAGCGGGGCATATGTGCTGGAGATTGTATATTTGAGTGTCAGAAGTGACTCCTAGCTACAAAATTGCTTGTGACTGTGTTTGGGGCTGCCAAAGTCTGAAAATCTGTAATTTGGTTGCATGACAATTATGGATGACAAAGTGAATTGAAATCAAAATGAGTTTTTGAATCAAGCTGTAAATTTCTGCTCTAATGTTGGACATTTTAACTATGGAGTCAATTGAGACTGACTTTCGCTGGTGAGTGGTCAGTTGAGGAACTGAAATGAATCTTAGTTCCACATGAGCCTCAATCTGAAAGTTAGATCAGGGTGTCACACTCCAGTCCTCGAGGGCTGCTGTCCTGGATGTTTTTTTTGTTTCATCAGACCCTGATACAAACAACAGTATCATGAGCGGACTTGTATAGACCTTGATGAGAAGCTGATGATGACTATTAATTTGAATCAGGTGTGTTAGAGCTGGGAAACATCTAAAACATGCAGGACACCGGCCCTCGAGGACTGGAGTTGGACACCCGTGAGTTAGAGGGTTGGAGCTTGGTCAGAAGAGCCACACATCGAGCGTGCTGGCTTGACATCACTTTTTTCAGCACATATTTGGGTGGTGGAAGAGAAACCCAATTAAAAAACAAGAAGACTTGTACTGCACTAGATAACTTGTTACAGTGATTATGAGGAGGAGAAGGATACTTCCTGTTGTGTGCAACAAACTCTTTTTCTCCTGTAACAGAGAGGCTACCAGACATTGTCACTCACAATCACCAATAGAAGCTAAGTTACGTGTATGTGTGCAGTTGCTCAGCCTGGTACACAAAAATGGAAATAATACAGAATCATATGTTTTGGATTTCCACTTTCAGACTTATGGATTCCAAGAATAAAAGTATGACAAAAATTTCTATGAACACGAAATAAGCTGAATGTTACAGATTTCATAAGAACATGCTGAGACAGTAAAACATAAATTGGAATGGAAAGTGTGAATGAAAGAAGCAGCAAGGGAAATTTAATACTACCCAATCAATACAGCGGGACCTGTCACTGGTAAAAGAATGAAAGAAGATATGATCGACGGTTTTACAATCAATGACAATGTATTTTACATTAGGTGCATTCGTGTGTGTTTGGGTATGAGCAGAGTTGAAATGACAGCGATGATGTGTTATTTACTCAGGACCTTTACGGTGAAGTGCCATGAAGAGCATTAGACGAATGATGGTGAGAGCAGGAAAGATTGATTATAGGCAAAAGGTCAATAGAGAGGTGGGTGAGAAAAAGAAACATCAGAACTGAAATGAGCCGTAACTGAAACTCGTCCTGCTGGGTCAGTTTAGCTATAAAAGCATACCTTATTAATTATGCAAAGTGCTCAACATGGTTGCCCGTCTGAGTCACCGAGGCAATGGGCCAGAATCACAGATTGGTCCCAAACTTATAAAAAAGACTTGGGGTAAATCCTACATAATATTTCAGCTGTGATAAGGATAAAACTTTAATGATCCCACAGGGAAAGTGGGTCATCGTACCAGATAAACAGTTACAGAGCACAACAGTGGCTCACAGAGTCTGGCTAAGAATAGACCATGTGAGGGGAAAAATGGATCAGAACGCCTGCTACCTTACAAACTACTCAGCAGGTACATATACCCAAACAAAATATACCTAAATGTACCAAAAAAAACATACAAACATAGTTCATATGACCATTAAATAAAAAAAAGTCTTGTGTAATGCAGGTTCTGACAAATACATGATATCATGCTCCATATAGTTATAGCTGAAACATAAATCAAACTTTAGGTTTTAGTCCCATTTTTAAACTTTAGTTCAGGATCATATTTATCATATTTCTTTTTTATATATATATTTACATGATAAATTGTCAGAAATTGTTTCGTGGTGCATGCCCTTGATAAGGGGATCCTGAATATATTTCATTCCTTCATTCATTTTATTTTTAAAGCAGTAACTAGTTGAAAGTTATTATGAGCAAATGAGCACATCAAGGACCTCAGGAGGCGCGTGGAGACACAAGTCTTCAGTTGTTTGCTTGCACGCTCAGCTCTTTAACTCATAGTTTTGTCACCACGACCTCAAACTGTCACAACTTTCTTGTTCGCGGCGACTGATTTCAGATTCAGTCAGTAAATTTAGAGCTTAATGCCAGCCTGCAACAAAGTTGCTTATGAGTTGATATACCTCGGTGTTTTTGTTTAGTGTTGTTTTTTTTTCTTTACAAGATAGCAAATTCATTCATTTTGCCAGCATTTAGCACCGTTGACAAGACAACGGAAGACGTCATCTTCTGCTTCTTTCCCTGCAAGTTGCTGTTTTTTGAACATGTAAATTTACAAACCAACAAAAATACCCACAATGCATCTCTATAATTGCTTGTTTACATCGTCAACATGACACCCTTCCTGTTTTACATTTTTCCACTTGTTCACTTGGTCTGTGAGTTCAGGTTTGCAGGATGCTCTTAGATGACAGATTCCCCATATTTATCTCCAGCCACAACGTGTCACCTTTCACTTGATGTTCCTCAGACATTTGAAAGCACAACTCTTTTATTTCATTAATTGTTTTAAAAAAGCAAATTCTCATCATCGCAGAGAAAACGAACAATAACAAAACCCCAAGATTATTGAGTTATTATGCCAAAGAGGAGTAAGTGCTATTGCTACCCATTATGAAATGTTGGCAATGGAATTATGTAATATACTGTAATAATTGTCTACAATCTTATTGTCCCTTGATGACAGTATGATTCACAGCTAATCTTTATTATTATCTATCATCTTGATGTTATTTGCTGACGTGTTTTACTTTATCTTTTTTTGTGAGAATCCTTTTGGCCTATCCTGTTGCTAATAGATACACGCCTAACCCCAGCAGTCTCACATTTATGTAGAACAATAGATTCTAGCTGATGATGTAAACAGTGGTCAGTCTACACACATCTAAGTTAATGGACCAATCCAGATGGACATCATTTTTGATCTCTCTGAGCTCAGCGCTGCTTTACTTTACCTGGGACAAGATTCAGAATAAACTTCAGCTGATTTTGTAAAGTCTTCTCATGTCTTCAGTTCTCGAGCTTCCAACAAAAGAGTCGCAGCAAACAGTACTCAGTCTGGAGTGTGTTAGGCATAGTTTAAGAGTTCCTACTCTCATGTGGTAATAACCTGCCTCAGGTGTTATAGCGTTCGATTTGCATGAAAATTTACATTTGCATGTAAGTGCAGAGTTGTCAGACGGATCTTAAATATTCCACACACCATGGTAGAAAAGAGTGGGGTCGAGCAGCTCAGCCTCCCCCAGAAAATGACAACTACATTCAGAGATATAACAATATGACTGAATAGAGAGCTGTTGTACTGGATCTCTGGTATTTTGACCAAAGCATGCCACAGACATTTGATTAAGAGCACAAAAAAATCATGTCAGCCAGTAAAAGACGGGAAAAAAATGCCTCCTTTAATCACAAAAGCTACCAAATGGATGTCACCATCTTTGGCCATTACAATGACAAAATGAGGGCACTTTATTTGAAATGACGCTTGTATGACACTAAAAGCACACTGTGAGAGCAGGATAATTACTATAATCAGAAACGGGAAGTAACATTAGCTGGTTCGTATTGTAAGTGAAGCCATTCATGGCTTCCACTGGCTTTTGGCTGTGAGTCCTTTGAGGTTTCTTGTTATTTTTCCACATAAGATTTCACATCTTAATAGTTTATTTTTTTCAGAATCAATAGAAGTAGACAC
Source organism: Zenarchopterus dispar (assembly GCA_028564865.1). Lineage (NCBI taxonomy): Eukaryota > Metazoa > Chordata > Actinopteri > Beloniformes > Zenarchopteridae > Zenarchopterus > Zenarchopterus dispar. The sequence goes on along the minus strand of JAOWBL010012352.1, from coordinate 6,186 downwards.
CAACTCTTCAGCAAAGTCATTGGTTAAGCAGGTGCCATCTATGATTCTGACAGCATTTTGGTAGAAGGGAACAGACAGCATTTATTCTTTAGGAAAGCCCTGAAGGGCCAAACGCAGCCAAAGGCCAGTCTCTCACACAGAATCCAAAGAGACAACTTGAAATTATACTCTGATCTGATCTGACTGGGAATTATATTTCTGTTTAGACTTTGTTGTTCTAAGAGGCATCATTATCTCTCCCCTCCTGCAGCGAAAGAGAACCTACAGCCAAACCTTGATCTACAACACCAGCGAGTCCCTCACACACAGATACACACAAGACAAATGTGCAACCACATCAACGCTTCGACAATATCTAAGCTTTTCATTTCCCACTGCGCTCAGGTCGCTTGAGTTTCATCCATCTCGGCTGGACATGCACACGCAAACTGACAGAAAAAATAAATTCACAAAGTAAACACACGGTTGACTAACACATTTGCCCCCGTAACAGGTACTCAATCCTTGGATGGTCAAACGTTTCCTCTGACAGCTGTTTTTTTAAAAAAATTTTTCTTTACTGCGCATCATGCATAGCTTTTGAGCCTTTGATTATGTTAGTTTTAGGCTAATAATTATATTGGAGGTTGTGACTCTTTTTGGTTAAACTGCAGTATCTTAATAGCTCCTTGTGACTATTAGGATGTCTACTCATGTCGGTCAGTGTTATCAATAAATATGATCCAAGCTCAATCCAAACATTTTTCTTTAGATGGTTGAAATTAAATTATCACATCAATTCTCTTCACCTTAGTGATTAATTAGTAAAATTGTATTTTTTGGTCAATATGAATTTTATTTATTTATTTAATTTTAAACATAAACTTAATGTCACTTAAGCTGCATTAACTCTGCAGGGTTAATTTTTATGTCGTCTGTTTAGCTGATAATTAGCTAAATTTCTCATTCGCGATCAGGTTCAACTTTGAGTTTAGCTCCAGACTAAACCCAACATACCTCGATTTATGAGTTAAACCCGAGGTAAGTTCACTATGTGTATACTAACAACTGGCCCAATGTCTTTCTGGTAAACACATTTCAGAATAATTATAATTAACTGTGCCAAGCAATATACAAAACAATACTTTATATTTTAACATCAACATGGGGCAGAACAATAACTTTCCAGCACAAAAGAGTTATATCAAAAAGAATTTGTTTAAAAGAAACAGAAAGTCAAATAGAAGAACAAAAGAAACCAAAATAAAAGTAATTATTTGGTTTAGCTCCTATTTTTTTAGTATCAGCTAAAGTACAAATTACCTAAAGAAATCAGTAACTCATTTAGTGAAAATAAAATTCCACCTCACATTACCAAAGCACCACATTTGAACAATCTAAAGGGCTGAACTGCCAACGCCAAATTCACTGTGTTTTAATCACAAACCAAAGCTTGAGATTACATTTATAAGTAAACTGGTCTCCTTTGTAAGACTTCTCAGTAGAAAAATTTCTGTTAAAAAAATCCCAAACCTCTAACTACAATATCATACTTAAGAATTTGACAAGATTTTTCAAAAAATTTTTTTAGTCTGTTTTCAGAAGTTAAAACCATGAGCATGTTTGTAATTTTCTTCACCGTATGTTGAGCAGGTCATCAGAACTGTTGCAGACTTAATCGGATGATTCTTTCAAAGTTGGTTGTTCGACGAGCCGCAGAAGCAAAAAAGTTGGGGAAATTCAGCTCCCACTACGATAACGGTACCAGCTGCTAAGTCAGCTGACAGCCACTTTCCATGTCAAGTCATTTATTTATTTTTATTTATTTATTTGGTGTTTCGGGCGTTCTCCGCCAGCTGTCATCTCAGTCCCAGACGACCCCATAAATGTCAGGTCACTTCAACTTCACTCCTACAAACATCCACTCTGGTGCAGGAGGACATTTTCTCTGGTGATCCTGTCAGCTTTCCAAGACTCTTAAAATGATCAAAGTCACTTTCAGAAACCCTGAGAGAGAGAAAGAGATGGAAAGAGCGAGCAGGGAGAGTGCAGACAAACATGCAGACATGCAGTCAGACGGGACGTGATGGGATAGAAACAGAAAAGCTGGCAGGAGACAACAAGTATGACACAACATGGTGATGAACCCTGTGGTGCTGACTTTAGTACGAATTACACCTCGTCCGGAAAACATCCGGCCTGGTACTCAAAGTGATGATGAGTAGCACAATGTGAACTACAACCTTTGGCTGGTAATTCCAAAGAGGAGAGCACAGAGGTGACAGAAAGGCATAACAGAGGAGCAGCTAATTTTCTTTGATTCTGTCTGGATGGACGGGTCCCTCTAAGGGCCACGCCGGAGATATAGCGTGATTTCATCACAGAACAAGGTAAGTGTCAGTCAAGATTAGAGCAGTGGTACTCAACCTGGATTCTTTGTTTCCCCAAAGGGGCGTGGGGGGTGGGTGGAGATTAAAAGGGAGTCTGTGAGGTTTTGACTGCACTGAGGTTTTCAAAATTAGGTTTTTCCAAACTGAATAAATGAACACAGCAGCAGTGTGTGTGAGGACAAAACACGGAGGTAACCTGGTGACCACGTGGACAAGGACTTCTGCCTTTCACTCAATCACAGGTCTGAAAGAGGGCAATCTACAACTGTGAGAACAGCAGAGTTATGCATTTTGCATCAAAATGGCGTGCTCCACAGACACTCAACAATAAGGTCAACAACGCAGGGTTCGGACTCAAACATAGCGCACAACAAACACTCTCACTACTATTGTTGTACATAAAAAAAGTCAAAGGAGAATTTCAGTCCATTGATACTGTGCATGCATCTTTATGCTCAGATTTACTCTGAATCTCAACATGCTTCAAGGAGATGGATAAAAGCAGAGGAGCTTCAGGCAAACAGCGATGTACATCACTGAATTAGAGTACAACCAGTCAGCTGACAGCTGATATATTTATGAGTACTGTATGTACCACAATCCTAAAAGAACGAATTAGAACAGTGATCCAGAAGTCTTCTGCAGTTTTCGAATAAATCTTTGCAAACTGAAGCTGTGGTGCTTCGCTCTATTAAGAGGAGTCGTTCTCTTAACCACCCAAACAAGCCACATGTGTCTTCACCACGAATGACTCTGAAGAGGACTCACAAGGATGTCAACTCCTGGCAAAAGTTTTGAAAATTTTATGGATAATCTTTCTCACTGTTGAATTGTGGACTTGAAATTGTTTGGAAGTGGTCTTAATCCTTCTCAGATGTTATGTGATGAAGAGATTGTGGCAGGACCCAAACACAGGAGTACAAAATCAAAAACACCTTTAATGAAGGCAACACAAGCATGGATCCCACGAAACTCAAAAATGCCTTACAGCCAAAAACAACTCAAAGCTGACGGACAGTATGGACTAGCAAGGAGCAAAGGAAAGACAAGGCAATATATACAAACAGAACTTAATGAGACACAGGTCCAAATAATCAGGACAGACAGGCGCAAGGGAAGTCTACCTAGAACTAAACACAAGAACAGACCTTCAAAATAAAACAGGAACTAACCAAAAACTAAACATCAGCTGCTCCTCTAGGATCATTGCTGATGTCGTTCCTCTTTGGGTTTGCACACACCTGAATGCTCCAAACCAACAAACTGCCAAAACCTCTGCTTTTACAGAAATGCTCAGACTTGATTATTTACAGGTACTCAAGTGCATTTAGACAGCATCATCTGGCTGCTCCTCCCCCTCTCAGTGGAAACAGTCGGGGGATAGCCTACTTTTCTCTCACTGCTCCTGTACTTTGCCTTAGTTCTTGTTCAATAAATAATTGTGCTGTGTATTATGCACATGCCATCATCACAACATCAAATAAAATATAGCAGATAAAAATGTATTCACCACAAGTGACAACAAAACTCAGAAGAGCCATAAATTGGTCAGACAGAAAAATCCGCACTCATCCACATCCACAGCGGTCCAAACTCGTCTCAAGCAGTTTCCACCAGAGTCCTACATTACAAGCTTATACTCAAACTGCTATTAGTGTTTTAACAAAAAGTGGTTTCTTATGTCCTGGGTTTCCTCTGAGAACAAAGAATGTATAGATGTTAGCAGAAGATTAATATACGTACAATATTTGCAATAAGTCAAAGTTTATTTGTTTTCCAGAAAGTGATGCACTAAATAGTTGCACTGGTTTTGCTAAATACAGCGATCAATGCTGACATTGATTTTGATTAGAAGGAGTCTAGTCACTAAGCCATAAGCCAGTTGTTATATTTATATTCCTTAAGCAGGATTAAAGTAAAACAGATGTAGCCATAATCTACTGAACAGAACCGGAATTCGGCTTAATCTTTTGATGTGCAGAGGTGTGGATTATTATGACGGACATATTTGTGTATCATAAATTATGTGGGTTTTACAAGCATGGAGTTATCATTTTGAAATAAACTCCTGAGGATTAGGACCTGTGATGTCACCATCTTGAGACACTGTTGGGGGTTTGCAGAGTGCCGTGAGTCTGTTGGTGTTTTCAGTGTGAATGTAAGAAAAAGTGTGATCAAGATTGTCAGAGGCAACAATCATAACTGATCAGCATATTTATTTTGGGCCTTTCAAAAGCAGAGGTCACAGACAAATCAAAAGACAACAACTTTCTGTTTACTTCTGATAGCCAAGGATAAAGGTTTACATTCACTCGTAATTAAACTGGCAACGCTTATATGTGCATGGTGTTTGTTTAGGTGTTTGTTTAGGGAGTGACCAGTGCAACCTCTGACAGCTCAAATCCATACTGTCCTTTTTGCTGTTTCACCGATCCACATAGTTTCTGAAAAATCCCAAATGGCACTCTGATTCATCCTGAGTCTCTGATCTGAATAAAAGCCCATTTTGCTCTTCGAGTGAAGAGTGAGTAAAGGAAAAGCACCTTTGTTAAGCACAAGCTCTGTTTCATGAGTCATGAATCCTGCTTTTACTCTAATGTGCACTGACAGACTTCGCTGTAGCTCCTCTCCGGCGCATCAGCGCTGTACTCTAAAATACTCTTTCATTAATTACTCAGGTAAGTTTCCTGAAACTGACCATGCAGAAATAAAAGCCGAATGGTCAAAAATGGTCAGTTAAAATTACAAAGGTCATTTTGCATGAGAAATATTTGTGCTTGTTGACCATAGCCTGAGAAAGATGCGCCAATGTTCTGGACAAGAATTGAACAAATAAAAAATATGTGAAAATGGAAATTGTAATTATATTTAAAAATGTAGAAAAATACTGCTTAGACAACTATAGGGTGGTATCTCTTCTTCCGAAGTTATCAAAAATATTTGAAAAATATGTTTTTTCCTTTGTTGGATCTTTAGTAAATATAAGATTTTAAGTGAGTGTAGATTTATCAGAAATAAAACAAGCTTCCATCTAGAGATCACAGAAGAAATAGAGAGGCAGTTGAAACTGATGAGGCTTTATTGATTTACTGGTTTACAGAACCCATGACTTTGTCAAACGATATCTCAGACTACTACAGAAAAGTGTTTATGGAGTAAAAACTTGAACTTACTCTTAGTTTGATAGCCGTGGACAGCAGAGTTTGCAATTAAATGGTTTTACGTCAAGATTTAGGGGAATGACCTGTGGAATACCACAGGGATCAGTCACTGGTCCAAAACCATTTGCTCTTTACATTAATGATATTTGTAATAAGGATTTGTTGAAATGTATTATTTTTGAATATGACATGAATTTATACTTCTTCCCTGGGAAAAAAATTGAAAGGACTTATGCATGTTGTTAAAAACAAAAAATCAAATCCTTAAGTTTTAAGCATTTTCACGTGTTTTGAAGGTTTAAAGTGACATTAACAGTTTCTTAACATTAAAATTAAATTCATGCTTAACTGAAATCTAAAAGAAAGCAAGGATATTAAATTTAAAAGTAAATGGTATTGAAATTGAAATAGTTTATGAAAGAATAACCTTGGCATTGATCATATATTCACGTGCAAAAAAGATGAGATTGTCAAAAAAAAAAGGTACTTAGACATGTGACACGATTGTCCTTCTTGTTGAAATCACTTGTATTACCACTGAACATGAATTTTACTGTTGACAACATTTCAAACCAACCCTTCAGCAGATACTGCAAAAAGATCAGCCAGGATGAGACTGACGGCAAGAGGGAGCTCCATGTGGCTTTAAAGTTTAA
>JAOWBL010012291.1:19477-32633 GCA_028564865.1 Zenarchopterus dispar | reverse complement strand
CCCGCCCCTCCTTCTCTCTCCAAGTTTGATCCTCCTCCCAAACCAGCTGAGGCTCCACCTACAGGTAACACACACACTCAGGACATACAGTCTGTTTTAAGTTAGTAGCTCATCTTTAAGTCGTGTTGTTTTATGTAAAAACATAACAAACACAATAGAAATCATCAAAACGGTGAATCTTAGTATCGGACAGATACAACTTTGGACAGACAGCAACATATCTTTCACTGTTAATAAAGTGAAAGATATGTTGTAGATCCACCTTCAGCAGCAGGAACTCTCAGTAGATGTTGACTGTCTGACTTTATCAGTCTCTCATAGTTGTGGAGGAATTCTGGTCTATTCTTCTTTCCAGCATTGCTTCAGTTCATTGAGGTTCTTGGAGATTCATTTCTACACAGATCCAGTTTCAGCCAGTATTTGTCAGGCAACTTCACATTTGTCTCTAGAAGACTGGTCGACAGAGGAATTCATGGTCCACTCACTGACTGACAGGTGTCCTGGTCCCAGACCATCAACCCTCCACCACCATGGTTGACAGTGGGTCTGAGGTCTTTCTGCTGAAATGCTGCATTTGGTTTTGCCCAAAAATCATTCTAGACATTAAGACCAAACATCTTCACTTTGGTCTCATCTGTTCAGAGGACATTGTTCCAGAAGTCTGCTGGTTTGTTCAGATGCAGATTTGTGAACTTCAGTTGTCCTTCCATGTTCTTGTTAGAAGAAGTTTTCTCCTGGAAACTCTTTCAAACAAACCGAAGAAGTTCAGTCTTCTTGTGTTGTCATGGACTTTAACATCTAACATGCTCAGTGAGACCTCTGAAGATGGAACTCTGGGTTTTTATTTTTCTCACTGGCATAATCTTGGGGTTGTCCACTTCTAAGAATATTGACAACGGTCCTGAATGTTTTCCACTTGTGAATAATCATTCTCAATGTAGAACATTGAACTCCATATAGTTTTGTAAATTGTTTAATAAACCTTTCAGGATTGATGTGCAGCAATAGTTTTCTTCTCTAAGACCATTGCTGATGTCTCACCTCTTACTTTTGTGTTAACGCACACCTGAATGCTCCAGAGTAGCTAACTGATGAAACATCTGCTTTCATAGAGGTCTGTACATACATCATTGATGATGATTTGCAGTAAGGGAGTACTTAGGATGTTTTTACACACACAGAGAACAACATGAGTCAAAAAGAGCGGATCCTAACTACTGAACATGACTGTACCTCACGATGAACGAGGGCTGCACAATTCTGGAAAAATTAGAATAATTACTTTTTTTTTTCCACTTAGAATTGAGATTGCAATTCTCTAGTATGAACTTTTTCCCACCAATTTAAATGTTTATTGCAATTTTACAATAATAATATCACGTCCAGTCTTAAGTCTTTATTCTGACTGTAGGCCAGTGCAGTGCCATAGAATAACGATAATAATTACTTTAATTAGAATTACATATTAATGATCTTGTTTTAAATGAATTTCTGCTTGTATTTACTAATACAGTGATGTCTAAGTAACTTTCAGTATTAATGAACTTAGTTGCATATTTTTTAATTATTTATTGATTTCAAAGTTTTAACTTTGTAAATGAGGTGTCTCTTGAAAACAAGACCCCATGCCTCAATGAGACTACCTTTTTTAGTAAAAAATAGTTCATTTGTTATTAGTTAATTTGCAGGAAGGGGAGGGGAGAACACCTCCGGCTCTGACTCTGACTAGAGCTGGGAGCCACTGCTGCGGTAGCAAAAGGCCGCCTTACCCACTGTCACATGAGAGTCTCAGTTACAGCAGAAAGAGGGGTTAGATTTGTTTCTAGGGAGGTCTAAAAACTCACTAAATAAGACGTCAGTATCACTAAGCTGGTAACACTGCTGCAGTAGCAGCAGACTTGCTCAGCTTGCTCTGCCAATGAATCACGTCACATGATTCATTGGCGGAGGTGTTTGTCATAGGTTGTCCATAGGTTGAGGGAGAAGGTAAAGACAGTGCAGTCCTTCTGTGATGAGCATTTGTGAAACTCCAGGAAAACTTGGAGGAAAATGGGAGCTTGTCTTTGTGATGCAGCTTGTTAAATAAAATCCAGAAGAATCCTTGACACAACGATTTATCGTGTCACTCTATAATGAACTGACCAGTAACAGCCTTCTCTTCTACCTTCAGTTTATTATTCAGTCAACAAAGAAGGAGGAGGCCCACTGCCTGGACCTGCCCCCCCTCCTGATGATCTCATATCAAAGGATCAGCAGCCACCTCAGGTAACAAAAACGCACACACACACACACACAGGATCAATAGTCAGATCAAATTTACTCATCAGTGGAATCATTCTTGAACAGGAGGTCCGGCCTGATGATGCCATGCCTCCCCTCCCCCAGGCTGCAGTATCCTACAGCAGTGCCATCATGTGCTGGTCGTATGAAGAGGTATATGCTGGGACACAGGGCTTCTCCCCTGCCCTGCAGATAGGGGAAGGAGGGTTCGGCGTCGTGTACAGAGCAACTCTCTGTGATATTGACTGTGCCATCAAGAGGCTCAGACAGGTTAGTCAATTACTGCACAACACAGAGACAAGGTGCTTTCAGACAGTGAGACCAACACAGGAAGACCTCCTTCAGAACTAGACCCAGAGAAAAGGGTACATCTGCCCTCCCCTGACAGCTAAGATAATAGGAAAGATTCAAAGGGGCAGTGTAGTGTTTAAGACTGTTAGATTCCCAGCTGCAGTCTTTCTGTGCGGAGTTTCCATGTTCTCCCTAAGTCTGTGTGGGGTTTCTCCAGGTTAGTCCTCCTGCAGTCCAAAAACACAATTGTGAGCTTGTTGGTGAGTCTGAAACATCTGTAGGCAGACAGGCGTCCAAGGGACCACATCTGACTGGCTAAACTGACCACTAGGATCTTGATCCAGATGTGCAGTTTCTCTACCGACCACTAGGGTCTGGGGTTTTTTTTTGTTTGTTTTTTTTTTTTTAAATTGGGAGTTGGGGCCTGTTCACAACAAACTGAGAATTGAAAAACTGAGTCCACAAACTCTGAATTCAGAAATCCTTTTTTTTTTTGGTTTCAAGAAAGCTCACAGTTGTAGAATGTACGAGTATGTTGACTTTGAGTTACCGCTACTATAAAAAGCCATCATCAATTGAGCTCTGACACTCTGCTTCACCATGGTAAGGTATAATACAGTTATGGCTTTAGAGGATACTGAAGAATGTGGGGAAAACCTAGCCAGGATTGAACCAGAAACCACCTTGGTGTGAGGCATCAGTGGTGACCACCACACTTTCTTACTGCCAGATGGATCATGTCTGAAAAGAAATGTTGTCTGGTTGGGATGAGATCTAAAAAGCAATATTGAGGGTTTAAAGTTGCAGTTGGGGTGTGTATTTTTGTTATATTTGCTAAAATTGGCACTAGTTTCTGATAAGATGACATAAACTAGGTAATTTGAGAAACAAATACGCTCCTTTGGGATCACCTGCAGCTCCCAATGCAGTCTACAAGTTTCCACCGCACTCATCACAGCTCCTCCAATCAGAGCCAGCGGGCGTGTTTACAGAATATCAGTCACAGTTTTGTGTCTACGTGTCCAAATTTTCTAGCCAATTCCTGGATTTCTGGGAAGTTCCCGGCTGCAGCTTTAGTAGAAGTCATCTGAACTTCTTTTTTCTGGTTCTTGAAGACGATCCAGCTGTCTTCTGAAGCTCGTGTTTAGTCCTGGCTAACTGGTGAAGTGCGCTTTTCAAATTTGGTTGGGACCATTAGACCTGGAAACATCTCTGAGAACTGGAGCATTGGCAGAGATCTACAATCACTTCCAGACTCTGCCCCTAAAGGCAGATATAGGAACATCTGGACGGCTGTCTGAAAGCACCATCACTCATTGGCTGTCGTCTGTGTCAGGAAGTAGAATATGACGGTCAGTGTTGTTTTTGGTGACAGGACTGCATGATGGACTGGTGTCTGCTGAAGAGAAGCTTCCAGACTGAAATAGAGAACCTGTCAAAGTGAGTATTTTAACCACACTTTTAGAGTGAACACACGAAACAAGAGACACTAACATGATTGTGTGTTTGTGTGTTGTCAGGTTCAGACATGACAACATTGTGGATCTTCTGGGTTTCAGTGAAGGAGAAGCATCGATGTGTTTGGTCTATAGGTTCATGGAGAACAGATCACTGGAGGACCAGCTACATAATGTAAAACACATGTACTAAATAAGATAATGCACGTGTGCATGTCTGTGTGATTACATGACTGTGTATGTGATTCAAGAATCTTGACAGGTGTGTGTGTGTGTGTTTCAGGAATGTGTCATGCCGTGGCCTCTCAGGATCAGTGTTGTTAAAGGAGCAGCAGCAGCTCTGCAGTACCTGCACTGTCCTCCCAAAAGTCAAGAACCGCTGATCCATGGAGATGTCAAGAGGTCAGCTCACAACATATTGTTAAAACATGTCACAGTCAAACATGTTTCAAAAAACCATCAGTCATTATTGATCAACCTGATTATTGTAATATATAGCCAATGAGCGTCTTGTGACACGGTGGTCAGAAGACGCAGAGAGCAGTAAAACTATTTGTCATACAAACACACATTCAATATATCAAACAAAAGAAAATCTATAATCCTATCGAGACCATCTTCCCCAAAACACATGATAGACAGATAAGGGTTCCCCTCCTCGTTGGACCTGACTCAAACTGCTCTCCAGGGAGATGTCCAGGAGACAGTTGAGATGAACCATCTCCTCTGAATATGGAGAAGTAGTGACTCTGCTCTGACTCTTTCTGGATCACTGAACTTCTTCTGTCCCTAAGGGAGAATCTAGTCCCCCTGTTCAGGAAACGGGCTCATTCAGTGAGCTCCTCCCAGGATGGGAGTATGTGTTGGTGGGATTGAAGAGATCCTTGAAGTTTTTATTCCACTGGTGAATGACAACCCCGGTTGAGGTCAACAGCACCGCACAAGACACAGTGTTGGTGAAACCCTGCTTTCTCCATCCGATTTGCTAGAATCTTCTCGGAGCCAGAGAGGTGACGTTTCATCTCCAGAGAGACAGTTTTGGAAGTTGAGAATCTGCATGCCAAAACCCAGGACTTCGACTGTTACACTAACACAAGGCAGGAAAGACCCGCGTGGTCTCTCGTACAAGTTGTGAGCTCCCAGGAGGGCCATGGTTATAGAAACATGTCCACATGGTGCTCTCAGATGAGCCCTTCCTCTAGGCCTGGCTCCATTGTCGAAGCCCGGTAACCCGCTTCTCAGGGACATACGGTTTTTACTTTTCCATGATTGTCTGTCTGCAATTGCTCGTCATCTGGCCCATCACCCAAGATCAGTTTGCCTTGGGAGACAGTACCCTGAAAACCAGTCAATTCATTTCCATTCACTTATTTAAACCAGGTCAGGAGAGCAGCACTTCACCAAAAATCATCTTCTCCTTCATTTCTCTGTCAGATCACCTGTAATTTGATCCATTAACATATTCTCAGACTGCTCATCCTTGTATTTTACTAAGCCGTTATGTTTGTGTGTCTCTGCAGTTCCAACATCCTACTGGATCAGCACCTGGTGGCGAAGCTTTCAGACTTCGGTCTGGCTCGGTACGTGCCGAAACCCAAGCGTGATGTTTCGGCGACTCGGACGGCTTCTGTTGGCAAAACAACCACAATCAGAGGAACTCTGGCTTACTTGCCAGAGGAATATATGAGGAAGGGAGAGCTGTCCACCGCTCTGGACGTCTACAGCTTTGGAGTGGTAAGGCTCTGCAGTGGCTGCTGGGAAATATTCTGACAGAGAGAGAGAGAGAGAGGTTTATTAGTCCCCTAAGAGCAAGTCAGGATGCTGTTTTTCTGTTGGTTCCTGGCAAGACTGAAATTGTATGGAAATGTTGACTCAGTAGACTGAACCTTTTGATCAGTGAAAGGACAATGAGGGTTTTAATGTTCTGGGTGTTTTCCAGGTACTGCTAGAGGTGCTGACAGGTCGTCGAGCTCTGGAGAAGGACAAACAATCCGAAGAGAGGTTCCTGGTGAGAACACACACCTTCTCTCGAGTTTGAGTCACTGGTTGAGTTGGAGTCTGGGTCTGTTGAATCATGGGGCGACCTCTAGTTTTTGATCCAATTTCAGAAGTGGAATAAAATGCGGATCATCTACTTGTAGATTTAATTTCCAGTGACCTCCATGTTAAAATGTCCAACTTTACACCAGAAACAAACATGTTTACAGTATGGCACAAAAACAGCTTTGATCTTCATAGTTAAATTTCACACCCATGACAACTATATAGAGGAGTTTTTATGTACCTCATCAGGTATAATTATATAAAGCAATAAATCTATGTGTAATTAGGAGCATAGTTTCTTGATTGATGCAAGCTGTCATCACTTGATCTCCTTAGTGTTCTGTTGACTTCTGAGCTGTGAATAAAGACCTAAAGGAGCATTACATTACATTTAGCAGATGCTTTCATCCAAAACTACTTACAGAAGAGTACAATCAAGCTATAGTAACATAGTAGATCATAAAGTAGATTAGACAGTATTTAAAAAAGCTAAAACAACATTCAAGGGCAGTTCATGACATTAAATGGGGAGTGCAGTTCACAACAGAAACCGTTGTTGGAAGAGGAATGTTTCAACACCTTCTAGATCGTAGAGGGATGACTCTGCTCTCATGGCCACCAGAAACTTGTTCCACCATTGAGGAACCACGTGGATCTTGACTGAGATCTCCTATGTGAGGGGCCAGTCTGTGTTCTTGTTAAAAGGACAGTGCTTGTAAAGGGGTGTACGCCTTTACAGTTGAGTTCATTTGGCCAGGTGCGGACCCCGAGGTCATTTTGTAGGCAAGTGACAGAGACTTGTGTTTTATTGGAGAGGGTTACATTTACAATGGTGATCCTTCATCCATACAGACTGGGCAGAGAGGCAAGCTGAGATTCATGCAGAGATTGTGGGGTCGCCTGGCAGATAATGTCCGGTAGAGTTGTGTATCATCTGCATAGCAGAACCCTAACCCTGGCAAGGTGACAGTAACAACCATCGTGAAATGCATGGGGGACAGATTACAAAGGTTGGGATCGAATGAGACTACTGGTACTGACATCAGGGAGCGTTCTAGGAGGCAAACAGAAACGCTGATGAAGACGTGCTAAGACATGTGTCATGGTCTGACCAGAAGACAGTCAGTTTTGCAATTTCTGGTGAGAATCAAGTCCTGTAATTTGCCACCTTTGTGAGTTGGGGACATGATATTGTGTGTTGCTTCAGTCACAATTAAATAGATAAATAAATACTGAAATGAATTAGTATTCCATGAAATAAGTAAAGAAATATGGACAGCTGGAAGCAAACGGAAAACATCAACGAAGAGGAAGAAAAAAATGCAGCAAAATTTTGGGCAAACTTGCCTTTTGCTGGGTGTTTCAGATTTGGCTTCTGTAAAATGTCTGAGACTCAAAGCATCTAGATTTATTGAGAGAGGCTGCCAACTATTTTAATGGCAGTGTGGCATCGATCTGCACTGACGCCAAATTAGCCATAGCAAGCGTGAGAATCCATGTATGCAACCAATGTCACCAGCTCCAGTTATGCTGACTGCAGGCCAGTGCAGTGACATTAAATAATTATCCTGTAATTAAATTGATTAGAATTGTTCATTAAACACAGTGGCACTGGGTCAGTGCAGGGTCAGTCAAAATCCTTCAAAAATTACATGAAAAAGTCACTTGATTTGTCACTAGTTGCTTTTTGGAAGCAAACAAGCAGACAAAAACCCCAGAGGCGTCTAAAAAAACCCCAATAAATGGAACAAAAATGTCTAAGTTAGCAACACGGTCCACGGCGCTAAAGTTAGTTTCTGATTTTCAGACAGCTAAAAGAACCACTTCCTTATTTGAAATTCTGGTTTCAATTTATTAAGTCAGATCATCTTAGACCAGCCCCCAATGAAAAACCAGAACACCTAGACTGCTAAAACCTGTTAGTTTAAACTAGAATTTTCTAATAGTCAAATTTTGAAAACAAAACTTTAATAACAACACTTCATAGACACAATTCGCCCAGTAACACATATTTTTGTTGAAAAGTTTAACAGGACCATGTCAACACCATCAAACAACGAGCCTGTTATCTCAATGTAGACTTGAATTTTAAATATGAAATTATTGACATAACAGATGGTTATTATACCATGGATGGATACCATGGATATGAAGAGAGCTGGAATAGGCTCCAGAGGACCCCCGTGACCCTGTATAGTATTAAACGGGTATTGGAAATGAATGAATAAATGAATGCTCTAAAATGCAAAGTATTTTATAATCCTGGTGATTCTGAAACTAACTTCAGCATCGTGGAGCGTGTTGCAAACTTAAGACATTCAGTCATTTTATTTAGTGAGTTTTCAGACCCCCTCTGGCGACTTTTTTTTCTGCTTGTTCATATTTTTCTAAAAAGCTACTAGCAACAAATCTAGCGACCTTTTTCACATGTTATTAAAAACGTTTGGAGACTCAAACGTGAAAGTATTAATCATTCTTCCTCTTCACAGTGAGCAGTAGCAGGTGCTGCTGTGGCCCTACCCCCATCCCAAAGTCACTCTCAGGGGGTGGGTCTTCATGCAGCAGCCCCTTCCAACTCCAGCCACCACCCCTCCGCACCTAGACTGGAAATGAATCGGGCATCCACAAATCCGCTGCCAGCTGATCCTGCACTGGCCCAGCAAGCAACATTTAATAGTTTTTGATATATCATGCAAGTTCATTTATTTTTATAAAAGAAAAAATTTCAGTCAGGATAAATGGAATTGGCAACAGTGGTTCTGGAGAGGGGGGTGAAGCGCTGCCATTTCATCAAGGTGGTTGGTAGCCTCTCCATAAGTCCCAGATGCTTTTAGTCTCAGACATTTTACAATAGTCAAATCTAAGACATCCAGTGAAATTCCAAGTCTGCCCAAAATTTTGCTGCGTTTTGTTCTTCGTCTTGGTTGATGTTTTTACAGCGGTTTTCTGTTTGCTTTCGGCTTTCCTGCCCCTCATGAGGATCCACAGAAGTTAACAACTGCGGCCAAACCCACATAGATAATGATGCCTTTTTACGTGAATATGAGGAATTGAAATAAAAAGAGCCTTGAAATAAAAGTGACATGAAATAAATGAAGGTGGCATTACAAAATGAGTCCCGTTAATAAAAAAAAAACATTAAAAAAAATAAGTGTCATGAAATAATTAGGTGGGCATTTGAACATTTTTACATTTTATTAATTTCTGTTTTATTCACTTCATTCTCATGTTTATGTATTTCATGGAATATTAATTTCAGGTTTTATTTATTTCTTTTTTTTTTTGGTTTTATTTTTATTGCGGGTGGATGAGTAGTGGACAGTCCATCTGGGATGGAAGACTGTACTGTATCTAACTCATCCACAAAGTCACGCAGAAGTCTTGGTGGATGGTAAATAACAACCACGGAGCATAGTAAAGTTCTAATATAGGTGGTGTTGCTTTCACATAGATCTTTTTGTGTTTTTAATTTTACTAACAGAGCAAAAGTGACTGGTTGTGGGCTGGCTTGGAAGGGTCCAAGAAAAATAACATTTTAAGCTGGAAGTGATTTTTAAAAATGTTCTGTGACAGGGCCCTAGCTCCTCTGGCATCCTCTGAAGTGAGTTGGGTGCTACAGCAGATCTTTTTAGGACCCTACCAAGTGGAAGTCCCCTGAGACCCACAGTCGCACTGTGTTCTTGACACTGACTGAAACTGGTCTAAGACAGCCAGGTGACGCGGGTGCCGGGGGGTTCTACTACTGCAGAGGCTGTGTTAGAGCCTATTGAAACAGTGCGCCATCAGGCTGGTGTGATGTCAGGTTCTTTGTGGTTCTGGATTGCAGAAAGACCTCGTGGTGGATGTGGGTTCGACTCCAGAGGCGTGGAGGAGACAAGTGGACAGACGGCTGATGGAAGGTTGGTGGGCTTCAGATGAAGACGTTTGTGTTCCTGGTGTTTGCTCTTTTCTCACCCATCACTTGCTGGTTCCACCCACAGGAGGCGCCCCCGAGCCCACTGGGTACAATGAAGTAGCAACTCTAGCCTGCAGAAGTCTGAGCAGGAAGAATAGACCGGCCATGAAAGAGGTCTGAAGCAGTACTCTGTGTCCCTGTGCAATTTCAGGTCTGGAGTCCTTCAGGGCTCCTGTTCTGAGCCTCTTCAGTTTCTCACTTCAGTGTTTCTTCTCAGGTGCTTAGTGGTCTCCAGAATATCGACAGTGTTGTGAGGAAGACCAACTGCTCCCACTCCTCCCTCCAGCACAATCCTCACTTCCCGTCCTTTCCCAGACCTCCCTGCTGTCTGGACTCCAATGTGGAAGCTGTCTCTGAGCAGCTCTCCAGACTGGGACCACTGGAGCAGACCTGCCAACCCTCTCAGATCTCCTCCTCTTCGTCTTCCTCCTCATTCTGTGCCCTCACTCCTCCTCACCCACTCAACTCCTCCTCTTTGGCCCCCCTCTCCTCCTCCTTCGTTGGCCCATGTGAAACAGATGAGAGTCGAGGATTCTCCCAGTACGACCTCCAGTGTAGATCCAATGGGACCAGATCCAGAGATCAGTGCCAGAGTCCAGCGCCACAGTCCAAGTGCAGCCAACCCTCTGTGCCTACTGAGGATCAGTACAACTTCCCTCTGCAGCCCAACAGAACCAGTTACAGTTACGAACCCAGGTTCTTCACAGGGGCCACAGGGACTTCACCCACAGGACCAGACAATAGAACCACAGCAGGACTGAACGAGTTCTCTCCTGCAAGGTCCCTACAGTCTACATCACCTAAGCCCTCAGGTAAGTCAGCACCTGGTTAATAAATGTTGTTCAGGTGTTCCCGAGCGGAGCGGTGGCTGCAGTTACAGTTACAATGCCTGCAGGACCTGTGGACCTTTTCCCCAAAACAAGGATTATATCATTCATAAAGCTTTGGTCAGTGTAAAGGGTCTTCTTACTTCATAATTGGAAGAAAAATATATTTTTTAGGGTTTTTTTTATGTAAAACATAGTGAAAATGGAGGTGGCCATAATTAATGTTATAAAATGATTGTTGTCTTAAAGCCTCAAACTGATCAATCGTTCAGAATTCAAAACACATTTGAACATCTTTATGAGCTGAAACCAAAACCTTGCAGCTTTTTTGCTGTGATTTAGCATCACTCCACCTCATGCTTCCAGCAGCCTGCCCACCTGCCTACATCCCCTAGTGTTGGGCAGAGCGGCTGTGGGTCCCAGACAACCTCCACCAGTCCTCTTTTTACCTGTGGAAGCACTTGTTTGGGATGTCATCGGCTAGTGGTCCTGTTAGTCAAGTTGGAAGGCTCCTGAAATGATCTGAGCTGAAGGTCTCTGAACCAGACGATCCAGCTGCTGCCAGAGGCAGAAGCTGATGATCTAGAGACAGTCCAGTTGGTGTCCTCTGGTTAGTCCTGGTGAGCAGCCTTCAAACGGGATGAGTAGCAGTGATGTCATGCTCGAGCCTGTTTGCTCGATGCAGTGGTGGAGGTGCCGTGAGACAGTGTGTCAATTCCCGCTTCACTGCGTTTACGGTCACATGACAGCTCCCAGTGAGGCCTTGTCGCATGACTCGCATCTCAAGCTTGCCAAGCTGCTTTGTGGCAAAATTAACGTTTTGTGGCATTTCAATCAATTTGTCAAGACTTTAAAATGGCTGGATCATTCAGGCATCAATTGGTATTTTTGAAAAGAGACTGTTGTATTGCATAAACTTTTTAAATATAATCCATGATGTGTCACAGTAATCAGATTTAGGTTTAGATATATTTAAGCTTAGACAGAGTTGAATAAGATAGATTTAAGTTTTGAAGGTTCTTGGATGAGAAAGACTTGGATTTTGATAGATTAGATTTAATATTAGATTTATTTACATTACACACACTAAATAATGGGTAAATCAGAGTTGTTTGAGTGACTGAGTGTGAGAACACATGACTCCTATATCACATAATGTTCCAGTCCACTTTTATACAAGGTAGCACTGTCCCTGTTCTCTAAGTGTGCCCCCCACCACCAGTGTTACATACAGCTCTGAAAAAATGAAGAGACCATTGCATATTTTTCCTAAAATCACCCCGTCTACTTTTATGATTCCAGCCTGTTGAATGTCAACACAAGCACACTTCAGTCTGTTTATTAAAGTACTGATAAGGAGCAATGAAGTCATCATCAGCAAAGTGAAAAACTGGTGGTGGAGAGTACAACAGCTGAGAATATCCTGATTTTTTTTTCCTACCAAATATTGATTTTTGTTTTTGTTTTTAATGCCTTCCTAAGTTAAAACATTTTTTGTTACTCTTAAATTGAGCATATTTTCTTTGCATATTTTGAGGTCTCAAAACTTAAGTCTGTCAAAAACATACTTTAAAAAAAAAAAAAAAAAAAAGGAAAATCAGAAAGTCTGATCATTTTAAAATCGAATCTGTGGACGGAGCTCCAGGTTCCTCTGAACCAAATCGTTCTGGTAATTCCCACAGAAGAGAGTGCATGTAAGTGTTTTGTTGGAATTAATGAAGGAGGCTGACTGTTCTGTAGTTCACGGTGCTGTGAGCATTAAACAGTCGTTTCTTTGGCATCAGAGCATCTCTTCTGTTTCCTGTTTGGTCAGTGCTTGTGAACCCCAGCAAACAGCGCCTGCTGGACAAGAAAACTGAGTACGAGCAAGGCCGGATCGGAACGCCTCAGCTGCTCTCATCCGATGACATCTGTACGTAAACCTCGCAGTTTTTATGTTTTTATCTCAATATGCTTTTTTGTTTGTTTGTTTTGCAAAGAAGCTTCTGGAAGACACAGTCTTTGCAGACACTAATATTATTTCCCCAGTTTTTTTTTGGTTTTTGTGTGTTTTTTTTTCCCCCTGCTCTAAATGTGGCTGGGCACCAAAGGCTAAAGACCCCAAATTTGTATATGAATCCAGGATCCCTTAAATACCTCTGATACTTATAATTAATACCTTAGCACGCCTCTAGGAGGCCTTATTATGATGATTTACATCTCATGTGGCTCATTTCTCAAGAAAAGACAAGATTATAAGACCATACGAAAAATCCAAATCAGATTTTTATGATTAACCTCTCAAACCTTGCCCTCTTCCTTTA
>JAOWBL010012266.1:0-39106 GCA_028564865.1 Zenarchopterus dispar | reverse complement strand
TATTATTATTATTATTATTATTATTATTATTATTATTATTATTATTATTATTATTATTATTATTATTATTATTTCCAGATTTCAGTTGGTACTGACCCCTGTTTTTGGTACAATCTTGTCACGAGTCAAACTCTGAACTAGCCCAGGGTTTTAAAGAAGATATGAATGCTGAAGCAATGCAACAGTCAGTTGCTGGGTAATAGTAATCAAAAATATCCTTGGTAAATCCTCTGTTTGGTATTTATGTCTTTTCTTTAAATTGACAGCTATTTACCAGTGATCAGACATTTATTTTTGTTGGCATGCAAAAACAGTTCAAGTTGTGCTAGAGCATTACTGGCTAACATCTTTCTTAAGTTAAGTTAAGTGAACTACATATTTGTTGTTGAGAATTTGTTGCTATCAATTATGTTATGCAGTTATGAAATAATGAACAGCACAATGAATATCACACTTTCAGTATCAGGCTTGAGGTTTGATGTTGCAATGAATGGAGCATGTAAATCCTCTTCAAAGTCTCAACAAGCAACTTTAGAAAACCACTTGTTCTTAAATAATTTTGGGAAGAAGAGCCCAAATTCCAAGATAGAAAGATCCTTAGAAAACGTATCCATGGTCTCTACATCTTAGATGAAATGTTCACTTTTGAGCTTTTCCTGATCCCGCCTTGGTAGGAATCTTTTGAATTCAAAAACTTACTTGCCAGCTGCTGTAATTAAAATATTTTATATCAAAACTCTGCTCGTGTCTGACTGCTGGACTCCCCGGTAAGCTGGTGTCATGGAAACCTCATCAAAAGTTCAGACATCAACATCACTCAAGTTCATATCAGCTGACATAAAAGATTCTTCTCTCTCATCCTCACCACAATGACAAGCTGACCCTTCCTCTCTGTGACATGAAGACTTTCACTCCCATCGAGGATCATCTCCTCTCTCTTGGGTATTTTTACACTCCTGTCACGCCTCCTTCCTGAATTATTCTGGAAACGTAATGCTTCCCCCTCCCAGCAGCATACCTAGTATCTTTGACTGAGGCGCTGCTTTTGGCTCCTGCCCCACCAGAGATGATGTATGATACGTTTGTACTTTGACTTTCACCCGTTTGGCAGCGTTTGTTCCTGGAGGGGTTCTCACCTTGACTCTCCAAATGAGACATATTCTTCAAGCCACATATTTAAAAGATTTTTTTTTCCAAATCTACTTCAACATGAAACTCTAAATTATTGAACATTTCTTTTCCAGACCACATAAATTGTGGACATACCTTCGACCCATTCATCCATGAGCCCACGTCTTTGGTTTTATGAAAACTAACACGATGTGCTGAAAAACAGTGGTGTAATCCCCTACTTAGCGCAGTTTGTTTGTCATCACTGACGGTCCGACCGGCTCCCTGTTCTCCTGCGGATCAACATTTCTGTGTGTCAGGTGCTCCGCCAATCTGTCTTTGGATCCGTCAGCAACTTGGCTCTCAAAATATGCGACTCAATTAGGATTGGACAGGAGCAGGTGTCAGGTGGTCATTCAGTATGTGTGTGTGTGTGTGTGTGTGTGCGTGTGTGTGTGTGTGTGTGTGTGTGTGTGTGTGGCTGGAGTGTACTTGTCTGCAGGCTGTACTCATACACTTTCATTTAGCAGACTACTAGCAAGCCTCATACAGTAACCACATGTTGATCGGTGAACATTATTGACTCCAAACTGTCATTACAACCAAATCAACTTACCAAACACTTTGGAAAATTTCCAACCGTCTGAATCCATCATGAGGACCGTTAGTGCTTGTGTTTGAGCAGTGGTACCTCTGAGTATGACTTATTCATCAAAAATAGTGAAAAGATTCCTTCTTTACAAAGAGATTAGGATGTTCAGTGCAAATGTAAATAATAGAAGTTTATGGCTATAATCTAATGAATAAAAAACTATGGGACGTCAGTAAAAGATTCAGAAAAAAAAAAAAAACAGAAGTCAGTGTTGATTTCCTGGTTCTTTGCTTTAAAAAATCAATAATTCTGCAGTTAAATGACTATACCGGTCGAGGCATGCTTGTGAAAATGTGGCCACAGCTTATCTCCGCATCCAAAAATAAAGATATAATTTTAATATGCAAAGAAGAGGCAAAGAAGATCCAGACATCATGCTGCGAGCTTGTTTTCGAGTTGAAAAAGTCAGTGCCTGTGATGCTGTAACCACCTAGCAAAAATAAAATAAAATAAAATAAAAAATAAAAAAGCAAACCTTCTCAGGTGTGACACAAAATCAAACAATAAAACATTCTGGATTACTAAAAGAGTGTAGCGGTGTGTAACAGTGTAATTTATGGCATTTTAGGAAAAATTATAGGATCAGGGCATAGTTTGAATTTCTATAACAAAAACCTGCACAAGTCTAAGCATGCAAATAATTGTGGAGTTAAAATAGAGACCTCGTAGACTTTAATAAGCTGCTGCGCCGGGATGATTGACAGGAAACATGTCCACAACAGGAGAGCCGGCAGCCGAAACAACAGGAAGGATTATAAAACTCTTTCAAGAAGCAACTCCATCCACATCGCAGCAAAAGATGCTGATTACTCCCAATAAGAACTCATGTAAGAAATTATCTGATGGAAATGAGATTAAAATAAAGAACAGGGAAACACAAATCATCATTAATACTCAAATAAAAGGAAAAAGAGGTAATGTGCTATAGAGAAGGAGAGTGGATGGATGGAGGAAACTGAAAACTTTTGATGAATCATTAGTCTCTGACAGAGATGATGCTGGAAGTTTAGTTTGGTGTTATAAAAGATGAAAAAAAGAATTTCTGAAAAAAAAAAACTAGAACATTTCCAGAGTCGTTGACGATGTGTGGTTCCTGTCAGGGAAAAGACCGGTGCAGATGGATGATATTAACTCTCTAGTAAATGAACGTGCACACACTTTTATCATTTTATCAGTGGCAAAGAGGTCTGGTGACGATGAAGTGGTTAAAAAAGATTTTAAAGCATCTTTCTAAAGATGAACTCCACGTATCAAAGATTAAAGCTGTCAAGAAAGTCCCGTCATGATTTGGAATTTTGTGGTTCATGATTCAATCACTATTTCTCTTCTTGATCTAAAAAAGATGCCATGAATTACAAGTTTTTCAGTTATCTTTAAAAAGGCAGAATGCACGTGTTAAAATTGTCAATATTTTTGCGTGATGCCTTTAATTGTTTTGTTTGGTTTTAATACAAAGTAACAGCTGAAATAAAGCATTATTTTTTACAAAGCTATTTCTACAACAACTGCATCCTTTTCTGTGTCTCCAAACTACAGGTTGGGCCGAGGGTCATATTTCCCTAAATGTGTGTGCTTCAAAAAAATTGTGGCGTGAAACAGAATTGGAATTAGTGTTTTTAATTTTTAATGCATTAAATTTGACAGCCTTAGTACTTATAAATGAACATGTTTTAGAAGAAAAACACGAGTGAGCAGGCAAGATTGAATGTTGTTGTTGCTCAAAAATGTCTAATTACTGGTGTTTTTGGAAAACAACTTGTCGGCAGCCTTTTAAATGTGTTTCTCTGTTAATGAGGAGTTGATAGTAGTAGTCTCATTTATCAATTACCATCACCATGGCAGCGGCTGGTACTGTGGTGGCAGTTGCAGGTGGTCGGAGTGTGATGTGGTAAAACAGGAAGAGGGGTGATGTTGGGTGAGCTCCTGGACTGAGGGGATGTTTGGACAGAAAGCACCTCCAGGACTCCCTCTATAGAGGGAGCACGGCGAGCACTCCTATGCAGGAGTGAGTGCAGGACGTCTGGAGCTCCCAGCAGTGCTTCATAGCATTTTCAACAGCTGATGTTCTTTATGTGCAAGTTCCAGTTAAATTCAGGGATTAGATGACTTGAAAATGATTGCATTCAGTCTTTTGCATTCTTCAGTACGCCAACTGTTCATGTCATTAGATGTTTTCTTCATCTTTATTTCTCTGAGGCTCACACATCCTTACACACATGTGGAGCAACATGTGATGCTCACATGTTTTTAAAGACATTTTATATCTAATTAATTCTCCTTAAACTGACAACTGCAAATGAACGTGTGTGCATGGATCATTCACCACCTGCAGCCAGTTTCTGCTGTCCTCATGTGTCGCTACAGCAACCAGGGAGTAATCAGTGTCACCCTGTGGGGTTCCACTGTGATCAATAACTGTGCAGTTTAGATCCCGATCACCACTAGTGTTGGTCACATTTTTAAAACAGTGTTACATGCTTTTTTAAAACAACAGATCCAAGTTGAAGTATAATGACATCATCCTTGTTAGGACATCATGAATCACCAGCTGGATTATTGCTGCCTTTTCCACAACTGCACACAAAGACAGATGCATGATTATCCCAGTGTGTAAGACAAGGGGAACACAAAATAAACACACATCAAGCTCTGACTAATGCCCAGCGAGTCTAGACGGCTTATTTCATGTTCATAGGGATTTCTGAAGCAGGCGGAGCAGCTGTGCGGTACAGGTAGGTGTGTGCACAGACTGAAAGTCTTTCGAAGAGCAAGCTTGTCATTTGTAAATCCAGGGTGGTAAACATCGGGGTCAGTAAACTGGTGTTGCACAGGAATCTGGGAAATGGACCAGATTGCAGAGTGTAATCAGCCGCAGGCCTGGCATGGTTGAGTGATGTAAACAAAAACAAAATGCCTGAAAGAGGCAATGAAAACATAAAAGAAAACTAAATTCACTGATTAGTATTTATTATTGTTGTTGAGTGTTTGAGTCAATTTAATCCTCCAGAAAAAAAAACAAAAACAAACTTTGTGTGAACTGAATAATACCAATCCTGTTTTTTTAATGTAATAAATATAATCTGATGTGATGGGATCTTGGTGTTACGCAAATACGACCATAAACAAGTAAAAACATGCAACTTTTCTTCACTGTGGAGTTATTTATTTGACAAAATTGAAGCCAAAAAGACACATTTGCTTTCGTAATGGAAACTCTCCCCATGATGCAACAACTTGGAGACATGTCTTTAGCAGCTATAATTTGAAGTTGACTTTATCAGCCCCTCACATCCTTGTGGAGAAATTCTGACCCATTTTTCTTTCCAATGTTGCTTCAGTTCATTCAGGTTTTCGGGTATTTTCTCACACACAGTTGTCTTAAGATCCTACAACTTTTCAGTTGGTTTTTTTACCCATGCTCATCCAGATTTGACAACCGCCTGCTTATAGATATAAAATGATGGTCAATGCCCTATAAAATTCAATTGGATTCAGTTTTATTTATATAGCATCTATTACAATACAAATTATCTCTAGTTGCTTTTCCAAAACCCAGAATATGACCCCTGAGCAAATATAAAAGAAAAACTTCCCTTTGAGAGGGAAAAAAAACCTTGAACAGGAGCTGTCTCATAAGGGGTTTTCTTCTGCTGAAGGCCACCTGTGCCCTAGTTGACAAAAACCCTTTAAAATCAAACATATATGCATTTTGATCTTGCATCAGATACTTTTTTGTGCTTAAGTCAAAGTGAGCGTGCTCTCCACCAGCCCTCTTTGACTATTTGACCTAACATAACACAGATGAACCCTGATTCTGTCAGAGAAGACTAAAACCACTGATGTGAAACATGAAAGGACATGTTGGTGTCGTTTTGATCACTGTTCTGCTGCGTGACCCAGTATTGACTAAGCTTTAGCTGTCACACAGATGGCCTCACATTGGCCTCTGGAATAGTCTGGTTTACAGAGGAGTTCATGGTTGACTCAATGACAGCCTGTCTGGAAAAATAATCCCAAATCATCAGAGCTCCACCGCCGTGCTAGACAGTGGGCTGAAACGGTGTGTTTGGTTTTCGCTGATCATTCACTGAATATTGAAGTGAAATAACCCCAGTTTAGTCTCATTTGTTCACAGGATGATGATCAAGAAGCCTTCTGGTTTGTTCAGATGCAGGATATCTCCTGTCAACCCTTCAATGAAAACTCTCCCACTCAAGATTTCTTCTAATTGTGCTACAATGGACCTCGTGGTCAGTGAATGTGGGATCTGAGCTGCAGCCTGTCCTTCCTTCTTTTTTCAAAAAAATTTCTCTGAGTATTACACAGTCTGACCTTGGGGTACATTTGCTGGGACGTCCACTCCTGCGAAGATTGGCAACAGTCTCGATGCTTTACACTAGAGAAGATTTCCTCTCTCTGTATAATGCGGAACTCCAAATATTTCTGCATTCCCAATACTCCCACTTACCTCAATAGCAATCCAAGCTGATTAATTTTATCTGCCAGTGATCTCACATTCCACATGAAAATCGAGAAAAGAACGAAAGATTTTCAAACTTCCTCCTCTTTTCTCTCCACTTTCCTCCTGTCTGACAGCCTTGACATCTCCTTGTCAGCTCGTCTGGATTCAGATGATTTTAATGGCCTGGGCATCAGGAAGCAGCAGGAAGATGAAGCAAAAGAAAAACTGGAGCATGAAGTCAACAAGCAATTTCAGTTTATTCAAATGTTTTACATTAGTCTTACATTTTATTTCACCATAAATTAATAATCATTTAATATTAAAATAATGATTTTAGTAACTTAACTAAAGTATGAATATATTCTTTTTAATGCCTAAATTATTATTATTATATTTGAACATATAATCACACACTTCAGGCAAAATGTCCCACTTTTGCTGCTTTGAAATGATCAGCAGCATGAGAAATGAGAAAAAAGAAGTCCACGATCACTCAACTAGACAGAGATCAATACAGACTGATTTTATCCTGTGTAGTGAAGTGTAAATAGTGACGATAACTGACACGCAGTTTGAGGCACGTGATACGTGTCTGTATGCACATTTACTCCTTCAGTGCAGCTCTCTATAAATCAGCTGTGCATCGTCTGAGGGCGTTTGAGAGGGCAGTGGGAGGTCTGGCAATGAAAGGAGGCCTGAGATTCCTCACAGCACTCAGAGCTCACAGGGCTTCACGAGGTCCAGCAGCCAGGAAGGAAAGGGCTTGTGCATGTTGACATAGATGCTGCACAACAATGCAGACTCGCACTAACAAGGCAGGGGGCGGAGCAACAGCCGCGGCCTTTAAAGAGCGTGTGCAGTCAGGTGGGAAATACCTCGGTCACGGTTCCAGCATTTCAAACACAGTTACTGCCGCTCCGCAGATCCAAGATCTGGCCAGCCTTGTGTCTTCCCGCGGGTGTCTGAGTGTTTTTATGTGAGAGATGATGAACAGTGAGGAAATCCAAAATAAGCAGGTCTAGGTCAAGTTCACAAGCCTTCCTGTCAAGTTGTTTGCTACCCAAAATAGAAGTCGTGCTTGTATGAGTGCGTCAGCTCCATGTCTGACACATACACAGTAAACATCAACAGGTTATGTTGTGTTTGATCTTCACACGGAGCCTGAGACAGGAGGCAGGAATTCGTAATGTGCTACAAATCAGCTAAACACTACTGAAGCCTATCACGCACACACAACGCTCCTGCAGGCTCCTGACAGACTGCAGGCTTCAGAAAAAAACAATAAACAGAACCGTCTGTAGGCTCTCGGCTCCGTCACATGACCAGAGACGGAGTTCAGGAAACGGTGTGAAACATTTCTGGATGTGTGTAACGCTTGGACGTTGTTAGCGGATGTGAAGCGTGCGCTTGTGTCAGGCGCTGGACAGCATTGTGGATGTGAAGATCTGCTGCAGTATTTGGGGGATCTGCTTGGTGTCCATGGCAACAAAAGATCTCCCTGCCGGAAGGGTCTTCTGAAGTCTGAAACAAGAAAAAAAAAAAAAAGCAGCGATTGAACTCCAGCAATTGTTTCCAAATATATGAACAAAGACCAGAGTTTGTTTGTGAACTGGTGCGAGACATTTCCATTCGGAGAACAACAGTGTGTGTGTGTGTGTGCGTGTGTTTGCGTGTGAATGAAAGGGCTGTTGTTCACATGGTGAACTTAAAGAACAAGGAGACAGAGCCTCAGCCATTATGTTTTAACTGTCTGAACCCTCTCCTCACATAGCTGGGGAAGTCCCTTCCTTCACACTCAGTCCAGAACTTCCACAGATCCAAATCCAATGCAGAAGACCAGTCCAGTCCATGACCTGGTCACATGCATACAGAGGTTAAACTGCAGTCAAACAGGAGCTCCAGTGAAACTGTGTTTTCTCAAAGCTGGTCTAGAAGGTCATCTTAATGTCAAAGTCAGATGTCACCTTGCAGTTTGAATATGTTTAATATTTCTACTTACTATTTGATGCCTTGTTCTTTATTTTATTGATTTGATGAATTAATGCCTGCAGACTTGCAACTACCACCGTTTCTACTGCAGCTCCAATGAAAACTCTCAAGAAATAACCCACTTCATGCAACAGGAGAATAAAAAAGGTCATCTTTCAGTTGGTGTGAATTCACTCTGAGCATCACTGGCTAGTTTCACAAGGCCCTCGGCGTGGAAAGGGAAAGTAAACCCTCTTTAAATTTTTTGGATTTATGATAAATGACGGTAATAGGCAGGAGATTGTTGGAGAACCAGGGGAGCAAAAAATCTCTTTATTTAAAGAGATAATCTTGTCTTTATGTAAGGAAACATTCCACATTTATATTTGTTTGCTCAGCATGAGATTGTATGTAGTTCTTTTTACATTAACGTAGATAATATCAGTTTTTCTTTGTTTGTTTGTTTTGTTTAGGCCGTGTAGAAACAGACAGTCTGAATGTCAATTCTGATTTTCAGAGTGATGTCGTGTCACTTCAGCGTGACGTCCTTGAATGGATAACCATCAGAGATCTGTCCAGGTGATATAAGTGTTGTGTTCTGGACCTGAACAGGTGTTGTGAGATCTTTGTCTTCCTTACGAGAGATGATGCATTTCTCAGCAGGCATGGTGAACCTTTTCACGCGTAGTTAGGTTAGTCTTGGCCATCCTCTGGGGCCAAGTTTCACGAATAACATTTCTGTGATTTGATGGTGCATGATGGTTATGATTTTGAACTGTCAAATAAAATTTGAAAGAACTCATAATTGTTTTATAGAAGTGAAAAATAGGCTGTATCTTTTTGTCATTTTCTTGCTTTTTTCAGATTGTTCGTAACTCAACATTTCGACCTGACAGTCTGTCCTGATGTGTGTTCTGCACCTTGACTCCACCACTGGGTGTATGTAAAAATGCTGAAATCTGTAATTCAAACAATACTGAGTGTAAAACAAAAACAAAACAAAACAAACAAACAAACAAAAACGTCTGTGTAATGTACTGTACAATATGACTGCATATAAAGTAGTGTTTATGGTTGCAGTTGTTACTCTCAAGAATGGCAGCGCTAGCCAAAAGTGACATCACAGTTTTTCCTTCACATTGTTTTCTGGTATCCATTTTTTAACTTCTCTTTCATCCCTTTGACAGTTCCTGCTCATTAAAGAGTCACAAGCACAGTGAAGAACCGGTTAGTTTCACTCTGAAAGTTCATGACGGCCTTCTAAGCATGAGGCCTGCAGCTCTTCAAAGGCTCTAATGTGTGGACAGAAAGTGCAGAAGGAGCCTGGATCTGCATGGCAATGAAGAGGAGGAGGAGCAGATCAAGGAGGGAACTTACCCTCTTCTGTCCTGCCTGCAAAGTTTGGGATTTAATCTGATGGGCGGCATCAAATATCCAAAGGATGAACATTGGGATGAACATGAGGAGGCCTCATTGTTCTGGTACACTAAGCGCCCCCTTTGATTCAGCCAATTTTTTTTTTCCAAAGTCAAGATTCAGTGAAAAGTTGGTTTCCTGCATCTGCCTGCTTATTATAAAATGGTATTTTTGAAATGGTGTTATAATGCACTGGATTGAATTGATTTTGATTATAAATTGGCAGGAAATTACTATTTAATTCAGCTGGTATGAATGAACTATAATCAGATTAAACTGGACTGGATTCGATTTTTTTTCTACAATTTGATTCATTGGCTGATATTTTACTAAATAAGATTACAATTGGATACATTGAGATGACAACTAGATTTAATTGGACTGAATTCAGTTAAACTTGTGTGATCTGGGAAGTGCTTAATATTTGGTAACAATCCTGGTTCACTAAGTATCTCCAAGCCAAGAACTTTAAATGGACTCATTGAGCACGTTCTTATTTGGGGTTCGTCTGGAGCTCTTTGCATCTGCAGGTGTGCTCTTCCAGGTTTCTGTTTCTCTTTCATTAAAGCTCCATGTCGCTCCCTTTTTTGGGAGTACTTCCTTTTACCTTGCCAGCTTAGATTTTTCCCATTCCTTGAATTTCCCCTTATTAACGCCAACCACGTGATCCCATTTCCCACCCGCTCACCTCTCAGCCTGATCCCCGAGGGAGCCGATGAAGATGGCGAAGGCGTTGACTTGGGGGTCGGATGTCAGGACTTGAGCAAATCGCTCGGGCTGGATCCCGTAGCGTTCCAGGTTTGCATCACTCAGAACCACCACGAAGTGCTCGTCGGCCTCCTCTCGTGCCAGCTCCTTGATGCTGGCCTCTGTGGCTTCCAGGGTGTAGTCACCACTCATGCAGAACTGAGCGTGTGCATGCATGGTCTGCAGGGCGAGGCCGATGTAACAGATAACAAGATGGTAGTACCATGAGACCACAGATCTGTGATAAGATCATACATTTCTAACTTTATGCTCTCATTTACATTCCTGACATTCTGCAAGGATTTATTCTCACTTAATTAATGCCTCTTTATACTTGGAGGCATGAATTGACAGATAATAATGTGTATGCTATTAAAATAAACTATTAACAAACCACATTGTTTCCAGCTCAACTTTGGTTTGGTTGGTGTAACTGATATTCATCAACAAAACCCGCCTGAACTGAATCTTTACCTTGAGAACTTTGAGCCTCTGCTTGTCGTTTTTGGGAACTTTGTTCGCTGCGACCAGGTCAATATCGTAGCCGTCGCCCGAGTGGCCGATGATGTCATACTGTGTAGAGAAAACAGCACCGTCATGTACAAAGGAGGCAGAGCCTCTGTCTGTTCTAAGGATCAAATCGTTCAATTAGGATGTAGGAGCAAAAACAAAGGCTTTTGGTTCTTATCAGCCTTGAAGATAAGTAAATAAAACCTAAAAAAAACAACAAAAACAACACATTAAATTGTCACTATTTATTGAACAAAAACAAGCCACAATCCATGAAAAACTAGGAATATTAAATGAGTAGCTTAATAACTGAGACATCACATCCATCCACCCATCCATCCATGAGTCACTGCAACACCAAATCTTTTCTATTTTAGATTTCCTTTTATCTTTGAGATGAACCTTCTCTTGCATGACCAAGTTCAGCCAAGCTGAAATTGTATAAACAGACGTTCATGACCAACAATCGGAAGATGCCCAGGTCCTGTAGGTGGAAAACAAGCCCAAACCATCACACCTCCACCAACATCCTTGGCAGATGGACTGAGGTGTATTCGGTTTATGGCCAAAATTCTCAGTCTCAGGAGTTTTTCTTTTCTGCTCAGATGCAACTTTGCATGGATAACTTGTGTTGCCGTGTTTAAATTAAATAGTGGAGACATTTTTCTGGTAATTGTTGCCAACAGGTCATAATTGTTTAGTCTGTTTCTAACTGTACTTTAACAAACTTTACTATTTAACATTCCAACTGAGGCCTGTGGTGTCCCAGATGCAACTCTTGAGGTATATTTATATTTTTAATAATTCCTCTTTGCATGACCTCCACTGTTAAGGGACAGGCTGGGACGTCCACTGTTAGGAAAACGGACAACTGTCTTCAATATTCTCCATTTATGAACCCATTTGCTCACACCTCCCTTTGAGAATCCTTCATAACTGGTTTAGACTGGTTCAGGTCAACTTGACAGCTCAACACAGATAATTAAGGGCTTAAGTATTTATCTACATGGACTACTAGTTTCAAAGGTTGTTCTAGTCCAATGTATTTAACTATCCATGTCATTATTGATGGCCCTTTAGTGTTATTCATTTCACTGATAAATAATCAATGGTCTCATGGAGACTTATTCAATATTTTCCCCTAATATAACACATATTGGTAACTCAATGTTTTGCTCAAAGACTTTTCAACATGTGGATGAGCTGATGATGTCTTTCTGTTGGAGTAGAGCCGCCCCACCTAATGATTCACCGGCACCTCTCGGAGCCACATTTAGCTTTTAGAGAAACATTTGTGTGAATTTAAAATTATAAAGCTACTTAAAAACTAATAATATGATCTCGCTTCATTCTGCGGAGCTAAAATGAAAATATAATATGAGGGAAACATACTTTAACGCTGGATGTGTCATGGACTTATTGTGAACGTGTGTGTGTTTTATGTATTATCAAACACACTTTTATGTAAGGAGTGACATCGCTCTCTGACACTGAAGTGTGTTTGTGATATGTGATCAGTGTGAAGTGGGGTTGAGTGTCACTGAGGGGCCAGGAAGTCTGCCTCCCTCCGCTCTTCTGCACACACTCGCGTCTCCCTGCGTCTCCTCTTCTTTCCGTCTCCATCTCCTTCATCCTTTCAACGACTCTACTTTGTAGCCACGACCGACTACTTATTTTGTTGACTCTGTCACTCCCTCTGTACCAACAAGAACGTGGAGAACAGTGCAGACAACCGCTTCACAGCCCGAGGACTCGGATCAGAACGTCACCTCCCTGAGTGTTGAGCAATGTGACCACCAGCTGAGAGAAATGTACTTTCTGGTTAACTGTTAATAAGACACTTATAAGTCCTCACAACATGCTTCTCAGCTCACATTCATGAGTCCGCAGGATTAGGCAAGATAAAATTATTGTTAATAATAAACAAGCTGCTTTTCATGAGACGTTTATGAGTTTAAATATAACACTGGAGCTTCATGCAAGTGTTTAACAACAACAACAAAAAAAAAACCCCAATGTGGCTGCAACTCCCATAAACATGATAGAAAGTAAAACGATTTGTCAAAAAAAAGCTGCATTAAAAGTGTCTTTTTGGGCTTCACTTTGTACCTATACATATTTTTCAGTTAATACTTTATGAGCCCTAATATATATAGAAAGAGTTATGCATGGTTAACAGTTATTACATGTGTAATAAATGGTTTATTACTGATTATAAGGCTGCTTAACTGCTAATAAACTGGCAAAGTTACTGCTGATAAAATGAAAAATTACTGTTCATGATTCCACATGGAAACTGAATATATGAAAATTATAACTCATTGCCTTCTAAAAGGTATGTTAGGGGATAAAGGAGGCAGAGTCCTTAAACAACTACCAAGCAGCAAAAAAATAAGGTTTCGCACAATGTAATAAACATCACTAGTGAGGTGTACACACTTAAACAGTCACACCTTGTTCAAACACTTTATGCAATTGGAAAAAAGGCCTAGATGGCAAAGTTCCTCACAAATTTGACATTTAATCTCACCATGTGTAGACAAAATACTTTAAACGCACAGATTGTCTCACTCAGCACTTTCCCTCAGACTTTGGAAAGAAGCTGCTGTCTTTTCATCACAAAGTCATTAACCTATGGAAACAAACTTGTACTTGGGTCTAAAAGTAAAAAAAGATCTTACTGAAACAAGGCAAGACCAGATTTGGTGTTCATTCAGGGTTTCCTTTTTCCAAATATGTGTCTTGAAAAAGGGGGAGTCGTCCTATAAGTGGGGTGATTTTATAATTTGTGCGGTCATAATACCTGTAGGATGAAGTAGGAAGACTGTCCATATGTTCCTGAAGTAACACCTTCATTATTGCTAAAGTTTAAATGTGTGGGAAGAAATAATCTTCTGCATTTAACACAGCAGAGGTAAACAAGTCTCTGTTGAGCAGAGGTTGTGCAGTGTTATAAACTATGTTCAGTATTTTATGAATCATTGAACAGGTTTAACCTTGTTTATTAGTTTGTTTGGTTTCTCTAAGTCACTGGTTCCGAATCCGGTGCAGGTAAAAACTGCCCTTCCTCACAGACGTACAGAGGATCTGGAACATCTTGCTACAGACACAGAAAGTCCTAAGCTTCCTCAAGAAAATCCAGTCTGCTCTGTCCTTCCTTGCAGAAGGCCTCAGTGTGTCGTCGTCGTCGGTGAAGTTTGCTGTCCAGGTGAACAAGGAGGTCACCTCTTTTGTCTTGTTCACGTTCAACAAGAGGTGATTGACTCCACACACGACACAAAACAGCCCACCCGTTCTCTGTATTCAGTCTCTCGGCCACCCCTGATAGACCCTGCAGCAGTAGCGTGAACTGAGTGTAGCTGGAGATGACGGGACTCTGAGTTGGACTGGAAGTCAGACGTATATGGGGCAAAGCGTAAAGTAGTACAGTCACCAGTGGGAACTGTAACTCTCCAGTTTCACAAACTGTTGTTCTTTTGTCAGGTGGTCAGTGTGCCAAGCGGTTGGCATGCCAGTCGAAGGCTGACTCACTTCAAGGATGTGTCAGCGAGGATCTTTGAGTAACTGACACAATCACTCCTTAATTTATCTCCAAAAAAGGTTGTTTTTTTTTTTTTTTTGCCAGCAAGCTTGTGATTTGCAAATCAGGCTCAAAATTAATCAGTGTGAAGACAGCTTCAGTTTAAGAAAAACTTATCACAACACAGTGTAGTTGGAACTAACTTTAGATCCAGTAGCTGCAAAACAATGTCCTTCGCTTTATCCAAGTGCATAAGTTTATATGTATTTATGACATCATAAGGGCTTTTATTTAAATGTTATTGTGCATGTTTACTGACTTGCTTTCTTTTATGACTACGTGACGTTTGTTACTATGAAACCTGAATGCTTTTGGTTCCCATCGTTCTTAAAGCCAAGTAAAACAATATTCAAGGTAAACATTTTTAATGCAGTAGGAGAATAATTTTCAAGAGTCCTCGTGAATTTCCGTGATTCCAATGCAAACACAGCAGGTTGCCTGGCAATAATACCATACAATAATGACAGCATGTACCTTTTAGACGATAAATGTGCTGGTGGAGAACGTCATTCTCACCTTGAACTTGTGCTCATAGTTCTCCAGAGCCTCCATGACCATGCACACAGCTTCCATGGAGCGCTCCAGCCTGCCGTCCACGCCGTTGAAGCGGTACATGCTCCCCGACACGTCGGCCAGCACCCGCAGGCGCTTTGGCTTCTGCTGCGGGCTGCCCAGCTGCAAAAATGCAGAGAACCCAGCAGCTAATGATTAAATGAAGGTAAAATGCACACTTCTGCTGATTTAGGTTTAACGTTCTTAGAATAACATCCAACACAAGGTCAGGGCTTGTAAAACTGGGCGCAATCAGATTAACGTAGTCTTTTCGGCCAGAAGAAAAACACGCAAAACTTGAAGCTAAATAAGTTAAAAACACACGCATGCACATTGTGGTTAGTGTGTTTGTGTAATTGCAGTGGGAACTATCAGTCTGCTGTTTATTCAAGCTTGTGTGACAGAATGAGAAATGACTAGAAACTGTATGTGAGGCTGAGCGGGCTCGCAGGGCGTAATAATAATCTCACACACACCACTGGAATGTAACCATCTGACAGATAAACACTGAAATTACACATGAGAGTCTGGGAGCGTGTTTGGAGGTGTGGCAGATGATAATCAAGATAATTTAAGTATGAAAATAACTGCAGAACCACACACACACACACAGGGCCCACTACCTCTGGCTCCAGTTCCCCCCTCCGTTTATAAATCGCCTTCTCTCCTGTCAGTCCATCAATGATTTTAGCATCGTCCAGTTCTCCCAGAGCCTGGTTCTTCAACCACTGCCGCTCCTTTCCTTTAGCCTGAAACATACACAGACACACACACACAGGTCATGTATGTATATGCAAAGCACAACAACAATGTGCAAGCACAGAAAAACATTTCAGCAAATGCAACGAAACAAAAAACATAACATTAATTACAAAACGCAAGAACGCAACATTTTGCAAAACACCAATAAGACCACGGATTTATCCATCATCTTATCCTGACATTTTTATGGTAGAATGCTGTCACTTTTCAGATGACTCTCCAAAATCTTTATCAACATCTTCCAGGATGACATTTCTCATATTTAACACCACAGAGTTGACATAACATCTATGCAGACTTTTTTGTTTTGTTTTTTCGCACTGGCAGTGGAGAACATGTCAGCAAGGCAACTGCATGCCAACAGGAGAACAAAATCTCTCTTGCATACAAGCAACACCAAGGAAGTGGGACTGAATTGAGGGGGAAATATTTCTTAAGAGTCAACAGCTGAAATGCACAGATCCTGAGAGGCAGCTCGCTTTTAGGACTTGTCCCCAGAAATCACATCCACAATGGGTCACCCTTTACTGATGGAGGAGCTGGCTGTTGTGCTGGTCCCTCACCTGTTGTTTGAACCTGTACCATCTTCCTATTGACTTTTAAATGACTGTTGTTGAATGAGACAATGGCTGAAACTATGATTCTTAAGAAATTCTGCTTGGCAGACATACAATTATTGCTTTTTTAAAAAAACTATTGATACAGCTTTGTTGTCTTCATAAGCCTCTGGTAGGACTTGATGGTACTTTGCCCCTTTTCTGCCATTACTATGGTGGCTTTGGTGATCTGTATGGGTTTACTGTGAACACACGCAACCTTTGGTTGATTTTTTTTTTTTTAAATTTGCAGTACTGACCTTTATTTGGGAGAATGAAGAAATGAAATTAGGTAGAGAGAGAGAGAGAGTGGGGGATCTTCTGCTAGAAATGATTACAAGAAATGACTTGAACCTGGGTCAACTGTGATGAGGACCAACCAGTTGAGCTTCATGGTGCCCCAACCACCCAATTAACTAATATGGACTTGAATGAACTAATTCATAACCAGTGAGGAAGAAATTATACTTCAAGTTTAGATTCAGGGTTCTTAGACCTTGTTTCTGGCATAGCCCCAGGTTTATCCTTTTGTTGTCCTAAATTACATTTGTTCTATCTTTCCCTTTGTGTTTTCTAACAGACATGTAAATAAATGTGTAGTTAATGTTCTGTTACAGTGTTGTACCTCATGACCACAGCAGTCAACACACTAAATGTATTGAGGGATGATGGTCCAGCTTGTAGAGAAGCATTCATGATGCTAAACTCACGCTAAAAATGTGCACGCATTTATCAGCTCTAACAACACCTGCCAGCACCTTTCCTGTCACCCACGCAGACTCAACAAAAGGGGGCAGGAGGCCAGACCCTGAAGCTCTTCTTCCACTTTAGTTTGGAAGCAACTTTTTACTGGAATCGCTTACGGAGGGAGAAGAGAGGAAGTGTAACATCACTCTCCACCATCTTCAGTTTTCACTTAGAGGAAAACGATTTGTCCTGCAGAAGAGACGTCTGACAAAAGGAGGAACACAACTCACCACTCCCCACCTGCTTTACACAACAGATGACGTTAACGCACACAAAAGAACAAAGATAACACGAGACACAGGTCTTGTGACACCACAGCATTGATAGGCGCTGACATCCGCAACACCACGGTCACTTTCTGCAGATAAACATCAAGTGAGTGCAATGTAAAAATACAACACAGCACAAACAAAGACTCCAAGTGTAAACGGAAATGTGTGTTATATAATTTACACTGTGGCGACTATTAAGAGGACACAAATACTGCCCAAAACATAAGGTATAACAATGAGTTCACTGTACTCAAATGGCCTCCACAGTCACCAAATCTCAATCCAATAGAGCACCTTTGAGATGTGGTGGAATGGGAGATACGCATCATGGATGTGCAGCCGACAAATCTGCAGCAACTGCGTGATGGTATCATGTCAATATGGACCAAACTCTCTGAGGAATGTTTCCAGTACCTTGTTGAATCTATGCCACGGAGGGTTAAGGCAGTTCTGAAGGCAAAAGGGGGTCCAACCCGGTACTAGCAAGGTGTACCTAACAAAGTGGCCGGTGAGTGTATAAGACTCATGGAGGGGGTACTGGTGATGATACAGATGGCAGCATTTTTTTGGTGAAAGGGACAAACGACGGATGGGAGATGTAGCGCAGGTGGAGATAGGCTGAACACATGACATTATTAATATGAGATTTAAATTAGAGCTCATTATCAACTATGACACACAGACTCTTTACACTGACTCTTTACACTGAAGGACGGGGAAACTGAGGCATGAGACATCATTATTTACTTAACGTTTGTGTCAATATCATCCACTATGAACAAAAGCTGGGGTGACGGACAACCAAACATGCATCTCTGGAGAGTGTCGAGGTTGCAGCAACAACGTTGCAGATAAATGGACAAACTCTGGAGTTGGGGTTGGTGTGGAGAAACTCATAAAAGTAAATAGTTTAGAAATGGAAGTAAAACAGCTGCAGAGACTCTCATGGGGAGCTGAATTAAAGTAAACCACTTGACTAAGTTAAAACAGCTAACCTGCAAAATCAAGTAAGCCTTGACCTGGCTCATGTCATATACCTACATTATAAACTAAGGTTTATTTCAGTATATGTAAAAGAACTGTGTTGGATATTTAATCTATATTATATCTCTACATATAGCCAACACCCCTAACTTTAGGTTAGATTTCAAAAAAGACAGACTGGTTAAAAAAAAATCATCTCCAGACAATTTGCTTGTTGACATAACTATGTTTCACTTTTACTTGTTGGTTACTTATTACGGAATTTATTTGTCAACATGTACATTTTTTAAAGGTATTTATGAATTATTCTTGCTTCTGGCTGAGATTTTTCATACTACCGACTGTGTAACTATATTTCTCAATGGGACAGTAAAAACTATCTCCTCTAACCTCACTTCATCTCATCTCCTACAGGATCTTTCTATAAGACCACCATCTCCTTAGAATCCTAACATGGCAGGACGCATCTGTAAGTCTTGGGTGCTGTAATGACAAGTTATTATTCTGATGAATTTCTGAAAAGCAGATATGACTCACTGAGTGCATTTTTGCTTGGTTATGACTGGTTTTCCCGGCTGAAAGGCTTGATAATGACAGATTTTTACCGGTCCAAACAAACGTGGTTAGGGATTTTCCAAGAGCAGATGGAAACAATACAGTTCATTGAAAGCTTGCCAGCTATGTTTAGGGGAAGGGTGAGTATGTATGCGTGCGTGTGTGCATGTGTGTGTAAGAGGGACTTTTTAAATCACTCTACAGGTATGGTAAGAAAATAACATGACTTCATGGTGTCTCGTCTGCTGGGATTGGGATAATCTCCATCATCTTTACAGTGAGAGAGAAGCCCCAGGCTACAAGGACATATACAAACAATAAGCACGGTTCATGTTCAAAGTGAGGCTGCAAACACCTGGATGGAAAACACCAGCACACACACGCACACACCCATAAACGCCTACTCAACAACAACAACACATACAAACACAGCTTAACACCTGGATAGGAGAATAATAGAGCAAGTCTTGATGTCAGTGCTCTGTAATCATTGCTGTATGATTTTCCTCTCCTTGCATGTGCACACACAAACACACACACAAACAACGCTCGCTCTACGAAGCTCAAACAAAGGAAGGAAAGTGGAAACCAAAACATTGAAATGGAGACAATATCACACCCTCGATTTCTTGCGACAACTCCCAACTCTTTTAATTTTCAGTTATGTCATCAATCGGAAGGGTCTTGGGATACAAAGCCCCGCCCCTTTCCGATCCAGACACAATGGTTGGCTGTTGGTCTAACAACGGCCATGTGCCAACTTCATGATCACACAACCTTTGCTTTGATAGCCATAAATAAATGCTAGTACTTGATTATTAATGTGATAAGACTGAACAAAACTGTTCAGGCTGATCAAAGACGGAAAGATTAGAACCCAAAGTTTCAAAACAGGAACCTTGCATAAGACAAAGTGTGATGCCAAGTGGAGCGATGCCAACCTGTAAGCTGTCCAGGATAATGCGAAGTGACTGAACTTGTCTCCTCACTGCGCTAGAGAAGCGCTCATATGTGGACGCATCGTACTCGCTCATGTCAATTTCCTTCAACCTGAAAGAGGAAGAGCAGACACAGCATTTCATGGGTTGATGGATTAATCATATCTGTATTCAGTCCTGCTGTATATTTGTAATATTCCCTTTGATTTTCTGCTCCAAAGGGCATCAAGACATACAGGCCGTTCCTTTCATGCTGTTGCAAACCAAATGACTAAAAGACGCCTCAGTTAACATAAAATATTAATTTCATGAATAAGAACACCGTGTAACACAATATAAAACAAAAGCCATGCTTTCTATGAAAGTGAACTTTTGAAGATAGAAGATGTAGATCAGGCTCATTTCCATCATCTTGGTTTGGTGCTATCAGTAGATGGTGGTACCAACTATGGTTAAAAAGACAGAAAATATCAGTAGTGGTTTCTATCCAGAAAATAGTTTGCTAAGGAAGACCCAAAGATGGAAAAAAAAATTACAAACAAGAGATGTATGTATTTATATTGTATTTATTTATATATTTGTATGTACAAACAAGAGTACAAAAAAAGTCTAGGTCTCCGTTATAATCCAGCCCTAAACTGCACTTAGTCCCCTGACTCATTGGGTTAGCTTCTTGTCCTCTGATTTATGTTGTTGCATATTCTCACAGTAGGTATAATGAGGTCATGTGACATACAGAAAGTCTAAACTGAAGCTTTTTGTTTATCTTTACCACTTTGGGGTTTGTGTCTAGGTCTATTAAATAAAATCCCAGAACTTACTTAATTTACTGCTGGATATAAGGACACAAAGCACTAAAAGAAGCCAAGGAGAGTGGTTATTGTTTCAAGCCAGTGAAGCCTCCGCTAGAGGTTACCATGGTGATCTTGATAGGGTTGAAAGAAAAACCACCTTTGTGACACTGAAAACTTTGACTTTAGGTTCAACATACCTCACTAACCCATTAATCTTGCAGTGCAGATCTCTCCTGTAGCCACCTGTGCACAAACTGACCCAGGGGTCCCAAACAAACTTCAAAAACACACCTGTGGACATGACAGTGCAGGTGGTCTGCATCCTCTCATCCTTGTTTATCGGCGTAATCCTACTACGCAGCTACTAAAGTATTACTAATACACAAACACAGATTCATCCTCGGGGATGGGGCCTGTCTTTACCATGTCTGCTTGTGTGTCTCTGTGTGTGGGATGGTGGTCTTTTCCAGGTGCTTGAAAGTTTTGGCGACAACTGGAGCATGACCACCACGGCAATATAGAGCTGCGACTTCAAAGCACAAGCAAGAACTGAGGG
The DNA here is from genome assembly GCA_028564865.1 of Zenarchopterus dispar. Classification (NCBI taxonomy): domain Eukaryota; kingdom Metazoa; phylum Chordata; class Actinopteri; order Beloniformes; family Zenarchopteridae; genus Zenarchopterus; species Zenarchopterus dispar. The sequence goes on along the minus strand of JAOWBL010012266.1, from coordinate 17,905 downwards.
ATGATGGAGAGGCACAGGCTTAATGCATGACAGACTGAGACAAATCTTTGTGTGTAGGTATGTGTGAGAGCAGCAGCCCAGGTTGTGTAGACTGCAGTGTCATCAGCCATGCAATCAGAAGAGATCATGCTTGCACCTGACGCACACACACTCTCTCAGATGAAATTCACAACCACGATGTCTGTGGTGAGCACCTGAGCTAAACTAACCAGCACCTGGAAGATTTGTTGCAAAGATAAAGTTAAAGTGGCAATTTCAAAGACATGAGGCTCTCATATAATGGGTTTTGTGAAGGTTAAATAAATTAATGACTTCTGAAGCTCAACAGCATGTGGGAAGTTACATTCTTCTCCTTATCTTTCACCTTGTTCTTCTTCTCTATTACGGTATTATTCTCCTTTTAGTTCTTCCTTCTCTTCTTATTTCTAATCAATTTTCTCCCTCTCTTCTCTCTTTCTCCCACATCTTTTCCTTATACTTTTCTCTACAGGATCAGAGTCAGTGAATGAAAGAAACTAAATAAATTGATAAAGAGGGCTGACTCTGTGCTAGGAGTTGATCTTGAAGGCACTGGAGCTCACAAGCTGCTGAAAACGATGGACGACAACTTATTCCTTACACAATACACTAACTGAATGTCTTCAGTCAAACACATCTCCATCCCTGCTCCAACAGAGACTGGAACAAGACTGGACCAGCACAGAAAGTTACACAATACTGCCTTACAGCTTCCTCTGTTGTGTCAACAGGTGGAGAAGCAATGGGACGTGAATTGTTGGACTCGGCTCACCATTTAGCATCAGTATGGTTATAAAATATGGTGTTATTTTATGCTGGAATGCTCATTAAGCCAGGCTGAGATTTTCAAAGATTGCTTAATGCAACATGAGAAACCATATTAAGTACTGATGGAGCCATCAGGTGAAAGAATAATACAAAGTAAAAGGGGAAGACAGAAGAATCACAGCAGTCACCTCTAGTGAAAGAGAGATTTCCTAGATAAAGCCACAAAACCACAACAATAACGGGCTGGCTTGCAGAATTCATTATCCTGGATGATCCTGTCAGTCATCAAAAATGTAAACTTATTGATGAATTAAATTGGTCATAGTGTAGTTGGGAGGGTCAGCAATACATCTCTGAATCTGTACTCTCTAAACTCTGTAGGGCTGAGACTAAACACATAATACATCACGTAGGTTAAAAGAAGTGCTGGCAATGAGATTCATGATGGACTTTTGCACCTCTGGTATGATGTCTGACTTGTATCAGACTAATACTCAATACTGGCCAATAGTCAAAGCTTCATTATCTGAATCTGAGCGTATTGCCTCAGACTTTGGTGGAAAAAGCAAACAGGACTCAAGTCAATCGTCCATATGGGTGGTGATGAAGGTGTGAGTTGGATAGTGATGGCTGGAGTCAGGAGATGTTTTTGAAGTTGAGGAAAGCATGATGTGGTCCTAAAATGAGAGGGTGGAGTCTACAATGACAGCAATGTTGCTAATCTCCAAGAATGGAGAGTCAGAGTATTCAGTGTCATTAAAGCTTTGGTTACAAAGGTTCTTATGAAAGTGGGTTCATGTGGATCTGCCAGTTTGTATGCAATCTGGAGTTTGCAGACATTTGTGAAGGGGGACATAGTTTCCTCTAGCCTTTGTAGGAACTCAGCACAGCTGCCGTTCAATCTGAATAAGCAACCTGATGCATGCTTGAAAAAATTAGGTGATTTTCTGCCACACTCTGGCCGTAGAGTTTATATGATCTCCGTAAGGGTGCCTCTGAAACTACTGATGGTATACTTATGGTCATCTCATGAAAAGGTGGCCGTTCAGGAACCCTTATGCGCAACTCATGGCAATCTCAACTCGTTGGTTGGACGATCCTACGGCTTTTGGCACATTTTGTCAGGCTATATAAGTGTCCAGTATCTCTAAACATCTGTGTACTGATCATTTCATCTGATGGAATAGGCGTGGAAACATTTGTAATTTTCTAAATGGCAAAAAAGACCAAAGCTGCACTAGTTTTACTAGTCATGGGTCCTGATTCTGTTGTGTCACTTGGATGTTGCCTTTCGAAAAAAAAACAACAGATTATGATTAAATAGACAGAGATTACGGATATACAGCCAATCTATTGTGACACTTATGTATCTTTTTTAAATGAAAGCTTGAAACTATGTCAACATTTGCATCCCAATAAAATATTATGTACTTTTAGAGTAAATCATATTTAGTCTGTAAGTGGTGGTGCTATGGCCTATTATTAGATACTAAATATTTAAAATGTACGTTTCAATGTATTCCATTCGGTTGTTCCTAAATTAACTGCCCTCTGCTTGCGTGCAACACTTACATCATAATCAGGCTATTTTTGTTCGGCACACAGAACGTCTTTGTCTGTCCCTTTGCATTCATACCACATCATGTCAGCACACCAAACAGTACATCCCAGAATTCCTCCCCACCTTCCCGTGTGAGTTCATGTGTTTATGTGTGCGAGGATGCATAAGAGTGATGTGGTGAGCAGACTATTTGGCCAGTCGCTGCAGCCATTTCCTTTGAAATTCCTGAATGTTGACTCAAACATGGAAAACCAGCAGAGTGACAGACAGTGAGAAAGACTCAGTTTTACTTGGTAAGGTGGAGGCACGCTGACATTTCACACACAACCACAAAAACAAGGATTTAGGCTGACACTCCCTTCTGTCAAACATGGTGGACGAACTGATGCCTCCCATCCACAAGACATTCCTCTTCAAGGCCAAAGACAGCCACAGACTAGCTGCATTTCTGTTAGAGTTTTATTTAGCACATTATGATGCACCAAATTAGAAAATCTGGACAGAGAAACAAGGGTGCTTTAGTTTTTATCATGGCTTTGCACTTTTCTTACACTTCTCATAGAAGTTTTCTTAAAAGTTTGACAGATTTACTCCCCAATTTGCTTGTTTTAGGTAATAATCTGGCATATTCTACATGTGCTTCTTTCTATAAAGAAATGTAATTTACTAGATGACCAACATCAGTTGGTACTACGCTCATTTCAATTCAATTCAATTCAATTTTATTTATATAGCGCCAATTCACACCAAAAGTCGCCTCGAGACGCTTCACACTGTAGGGTAAAGATAAAACAGTGTTACTAGGAAAATCCCAACAATCCAATAATCCCCTATGAGCAAGCACTTGGCAACGGTGGGAAAGAAAAACTCCCTTTTAACAGGAAGAAACCTCATCCTTTTTTTAACTATATTTTCCTTCTTTGTGATTGTGATTCACAGTTGAAGGATGCCCCTCTGATTTTCATGTATTTGCTTTGTATTTTTCCCTTATTGGACTACAAGTTTAGTTGGGGTGTCTGCAACAAGAAAAGTGCACCATGAAGTAGGTTTCGAAGGCTGTGAGTTGAGTCAAACACTAAACTCAAGAGGAGATGACTTTTAGAATCTCACACTAAACTAAACACGTCCTGAAGGTTTGAAGGTACTGAAGTCAGTGATTTTTGAGTCTCCAGGTGCAATTCAGAAAAACGGGTTCTGGTATAAATCAGACGAATAAGAAAGAAGCCTAGGGACACATCCAGAAACATGACTGAAGAAGTGTGTTTGTGTTTCTACATGTTCTCATGGAAATCTTCAGGAATTCCTTTGCCGATATTTGCTTAAGTGTGTCACACGGTTGAGGAGAATGGATTATGTAATTTGATCAATGCTACACCTGAAGATTGGAAAAAAGCCTGACAGACATGCCCTATGACATGAAAAAAAAGAGAAAACGACACAGCCCTTTATAGGTGTTGTTTTAAGGAACACTCATGTAAAGTGATATTAACTTGTACATACATATCACCTGGGCTTAGTGCAGCTCTGACAGACACGAAGGAGGTAGAAATGCAGACACAAGGGTAGTGACAGAAGGAATGAAGACAAGAGACAAAGGAAGAGGGGATGAAGACAGACTGAGAAGAGAGACATAGAGGCAGTCCTCTCAGAGTGAAAGCAGCCAGTGTACAAGATAAAGAGGAGGGAGAGGGGGCAGAGAAGAGAGAGGACTGAAGCAAGAGCGAACAGAGACCCCCTTCATGGCTGAGCTGGTGAAAGGGATGTCCTCTCAGCCCTCTACGCTACATGCACACAGTATATGGTGTGTGTGGCGCCCGGCGGGATCAGCCATTATTGACTCCAGCCATCCAGCTGGGGCTGTGCAGCTTGTTGCTGTTTGTCCAGGATGGGGCACCTTATACCTGAAATGGCTCACTGACAACGTAGATGTCCCCTCCCCACACACACATACACACACACACACCTGTTCCATATTACGCTTCTCTTTTGCTTCCATTCTGGGAAGTTTCCAAAGAGGAGAAAGACATTCCGTCCAAAACATCTGAACCACTCTATTTCCCTCCTGTGGAGGTAATCCAGTTTTATCTAAATATTGTTAGTTATTAGCTATTTTACTTTATTACACCAGCATTCTTACTATCCGCTTCATGAACCTCACCTTTCTTTGAAGGCCTTTTCCGACATTTCCCGGGCTGCTCTGCGGACCTCTTCTGGAACAGCGTCTTTCTCAGCCTGGGACACCTGGTAGACCTTGTGTCCTGCATCCAGGCGATAGGGGCCCCCTTTGCCTCCCAGCCCCGCAGTGTCTCTGCCACCTGAAGACAAATCCAAGCGTCATGGAGGCTCTTCAAATTACATTCCAAGCAAAGCTTATGTCATGACATTTTCTTCAACCCATTTTTCCTACTTCTTACTTGATTGGACTTCAGTTCAGACCTTCAGTTCAGTAAAGCTACTAAATATTTCAAAATGTCTGGTCTCATAACTTGGCCATGGAGAGTTCAAACACTTGTTAAAAAAAAAGGAGAACTGGTTGTGACTGGGACAAATATGTTGAAGAGGGATATTTGTAATCTTCATTTCTAATCAAAACAGGTTTTTACCGTTAAGAATTTCTTTCAGAAACAACCTTTTTTGCCTTTATGCTATATATTTTATCTAATTTTCTATATACTTACCATGTTTCGACAAACCCTGAAGATGACTCAACTAAACAGACTGAGAACACCAACAAGAATTTTGTGTTTCATCAGGCTCTGCTGTTAGATGATGCTGTAATTAAAGATTCTATTGCACAATTCCTACTCCTATAAAATAAAGTTTACATTTTTATTTAGTCAACATATTTCATTCAGTCTTCATCAAACTCTTACACATACCTGTTTGAATGACTCCGAAACCATGGCAACACATCCTTCATAGACACTTTATGTCTGTCTTCGTTTGACAATGTTTTCTGCCCATAACTGCTATAATTCCTGAAAGCTTTAAAACTGTAGCACAACTGCTGGAAGCTCTCAGCTGATACTAATTTCTGAAATAATGCTAGAATTTCATTTTAATGTAGAAACATAGACCATAAATATTTTTAATTGCTTAATGATTAAAATTGCGGTCAATTAGTTATCTGCCAATTGGCGAGTGGATGAACTGATCAGTATTTTCATTGCAATAATTTCCCTTCTTTGCATTAACATACAGTAGATCCCGTTTAGCCTGTATAAGTAGTTCATACTCATATCTCTAAAGAAGTTAAGAAAGCCATCTAAAACTCCTTAGTCACAGCAGTATTTGTGTAAAAGAACATCACAGGCTTCAATCAAACTTTGGTGGACAGCTGGAGTTTGTACATGTTGCAAATCCCGTTAGAGACATCTTTTACCTGTTCCTCCCGCCCACTGGTTCCCTCCAACGTGAGGAGCATTGTTTGGATCGATCTTGCCATGTTTCGGGGCAGAAACGTCCAGTCCACTTTCTCTCTGGATTGTGATCTGAAAAAGGGTGAATTTTACATTTGGTCATTAAAGTACAGAATAAATGAGGTGTTCATGGAACTGGTTCACTCTTAGACCTCTATGATGAACAGGAAATCACACAATAGCTGCTATGGTTTCCGAGAAAACATGATGTGCAATAAAGACAGAAGTTTTTTGTTTTTTTTTCTCGAATCACTCAATTTCCTTGAAGGACTCTCCTTGTGTTAATCTAACTGAATTAGTGTGTGGGAGTCATCAACATGCCTTAACAGTTTGCTATCTACCTCACAATGAAAGGAGAATTAAAGGAGCTTCTATCCTGAAGCTCTGATGTCTGAGCAGCAGAGACAGAGCAGGCCCTGTGTCTCGCTGCAGGAGAGCGAAAGAGAGAGAAGGAGTGGTAACACACAGAGGTTAACGCTACATTTTTGGGTCTATCAGAGCCAAAATCAGCATTCTGGCTCTCACACTGAGGCATAGCGGCCAGCCAGAGTCTGGCATGCACGAAGGAATGACAGAAAAAGGGGCATTTCAGCATCTCCCCTGTGGTTCGGCTGCATTCTTTCATACTGCAGGAATCTCAATAATATCCGTCGGGGACGCTGTTTCCTTGGATGGCTGACTGTGCAAATTATTATCTTTGCTGCTTTTGATTTTTCATTGGTTTCAGAAGCTTTGAGCAAATGCACCGAGACTTATCTGGACGGCGCAGTCGCCCAGCTGAGAAGGACCCCTCCCGTTTCTGTGCTGACCCGGTGCCCACGCCTCAAACGGACACTCAGAGGAGCTCAGCACTGCGTTGTGAAGCTGCTGTATCAGCACAGCTTCCTATAAGTAGTTCAGATTAGGAGAGTCGGTCTGACACACACACCGTCAGATAATGAGGATAAGATAACACTCACTGAGGGAACAAGCGCGAAAAAAAAAATGTTGATGCAGTAAAGGCAACTGGGCAACTCGCAACTAAACACTTCTGGAGAATTATTTAGTATAAATTATATCTACTTAGATCCACATAATACCTATTTTTTCACAAACTGACACTATTACCAGACATCTGTGACAACGAAAATACTACAGAGAGTAAGTGCAACTACTCTGTTTTAAACTGAATTAATTCGCTCCTAAATTCACAGTAACTGGTTTCAGAGGATGAACAGAACTACTCGTTCACCTCCGCCCCTCTCTTACGCAGCTCGTGCCTTTTTCCAGATCTGTCTATATAATATACAAACAAAAAATACAGATGCCAGGCTCTCTTAAACAAAAATCAAGTGGAATCTTAATTATTATCATTGCAAGCATTAGTGTGGAACTGTGTCTGAAAGAGTAAAAAGAGTTAAATTTGAAAACTCACATTAAATACTATGACTTTTGCTTGTCAAGTTATTTTATTGTGTGCGGTAGGGGCTTTATTTTGTGGCCAAATTATCTCGAGCTTACCAATGTGGTTTTTTTTTTCTCTGTTTGATACCTGTTGCTGAAAAAGCCAATAATAAGCCAACAAATTACTTGGTCTAACTTTTATGAAATAATTTCATAATGTTTGAATCCTAATAAAGAGACAGAAAAAGATACGTTTGGTTGTTTAAACTCTAATAAAACAACAAAATAGAGGTGTCTAAGATTTTTGCACGTCTGTACATGTCATTATAAAATAAAATGTTCTTATCTTTTTTGTTAAAAGCAAGCCAAAGAAACTGGAGCTTAAGAGTTACAAGGTCCTACTTTTGAGGTACAGTGAACGCAGCATCATGTGAAATTAAAGATGAGTGGAGACAAAGATGGGGAAGCAGGATAATGATCTTCTTATCTGTTCAGTAATGTAACAATATTTTTATATCTCACTCACTGAGAAAGATATTTTTAAAACAAGATGATACTGTGTTTCTGGAGTTTTGTGTTATTTGCTATAGATATGCAAAAATATGCTCTCAAGAAGATAAAATGGTTTTTCCCCCATTCTGTATATCAGTTTTAGGGCTTCAACTAATCATTATTTTGATAAATGACCAAGTTTGCCTTCCATGAAATGTTCAGTCATACAGCATTTTTTTCCTTACTTTATTCCTCGATTTATGTCTTCTTCCCTTGTTCCTACATGCAGGCTACATGCAGTTATCATGATAGACGCTACACTTCCCCTAATATTTCCTGTAGAGACCTGTGTGGGACATTAATGATGCTATATGACATCCCAACCCACTTTTACAGATGATGTAAATGATGCTGACTAATACAGAGTAATCAATGTGGTGGATACTAGCAATAGTGTGGGTCTCACTGGTTACCGTAAATTATACACAGACGTGTAAATCTGAGCAACACACCACTCACTGAGAAACCAGCCTTCCCACCAAATAAACTGTTTGTCAGTTGTTTTTGGTTTGTGACATACCAGGTCAGTCATAAAAAGTCCAACACAACTGAAGTAGAGTAGGACAGTCAGTCGTAATTCACTTCCCCTTCTGTGTGTGTCAACTGAGATGAGGATGGTAGCCCAATTAAAATGGCCTAGTTGCTCTATAATCACATCTTGACTTAAGTCTGCCTGTAAACACACTGAATGTCTCTTGCAGCTGCTGTTTCTGTGTAGCAACAGAGCCCTCCACTACTCCAGTATTAGTAACAGCCACAGGAAGTGTGTGTGTGTGTATGCTGATGATCCAGAGTTAAGTTGGGTAACCTGAGAAACCTTGGTGCCATAGCTCTGAGGTTAGGTCAGCGGTCTGAACCACTTGCATCACTGCAGCTCACCTTCAGGAGCTCGTCCCAACCATGTGACCACTCTCTGATTACACTCTGATGCAAACGTGTCTGAGGATGACTCACACACCACATACAAAAAAAAACAAACAAACAAACAAAAAAAACATGAGCTTTGCTGCACACATTCTTGAAGGATGCTGGGAAATGAGGGTATGGATCTGAGTTATAGGAATGTGGCTTCAAATATTTAGATACACTTAGTAGATATAGCATCGTGATTGTGTTTATAAATGTAATTATGATTACTTGATAACCACAACAAATCAACAAACCACCACTGGCTGCTCCCTGAAATCTCTGTCTCTAAAACTGATCCTTCAGAAGTGAAACTGAGCTTGTAGGATCTAAACGCCATATTGTGTCAGAGACCAGCCTCGTCATCATGCTGCATACAGATAAAAGAGTTCGGCTGGTAACAGAGATGAACACATGACTGTCATGGTGCTGGTAAAAGGGGTGACTAAACTCTACGTTTAGTTTGAGAGGAATGTATGATGCTTGAAAACATCTCCATTTTTAGGCTGTGAGAAGTTTTTAGAGCTGGACTCAGCTGATGTTGTCATTCTGGACATGAACGACTTTCGGGAACTGCAAGGATGGTGATAGTTTATGTCACACTTGACACATTCTCCAGACATCCCGACTACAAAAATATAAACTTAAGTGAAAGCGGTGTTGAAATCCACCGTACCTAACTAATACTTTCATTTACTTTTCTTTTATAACATTGGCTTCTTGGACTCAGCTAAATGTAGGGGGAAATAGTAAAGATTTTGAAAAAATAGAAACATATGAATTATGATTTTAAAAAGTGCTGATGTTGAGTAAGTGTGTAAAGTTTCTTCTGCTGAGTGAACGCTACTTTTATTTTGGACATCCAACCAAACATGCAAATACATGTTTTGAGAGCAAATGAATGTAGAATTCTGGCTACAATTAGATGTGTGTTAAGCTGCTTGATTGACTTCTAAATCAATGACGTGTTTCTACATGAGCACAAATCTTTTAGCAAATTAGAGGAATTCAACTGGTACCATTTTGTAGATTTCTGTTTTTGTGGCAGCTTAAAAGTGAGGCAAAAAGTCTCAACATCACTACAGTGAAACAAAAATTTAAAAAACTAATGTAGGACAGTAATAATATTGGATCTATCAATCCATCTTCTGATGCTTGCTAGGGATGGGGTTTAAGAATAAGATTTGAGATCCTCCAGACTCCCTCTTCTAACTCTACTGGGGAGATGCTGAGGCTTTACCCCTTCAGTGAGTCCTAAGTTTCTCCCGACTCCTTCTTCTAGTGGGACATATTCAAAACCCCTGCAGTGGCACTACTCTGAGCAGAGTCTGTCTCAGATATCCAAGCTTCTCTGCTGTCCGTAAGGGTTGGTCTAGCACATATTTGAAAAAAAAAAATACTCGCATTTGCAGTTTGCATTTGTAACATCCTCTCTGAACTGTGGTTCACACCCACAGGTGAAAAGAAGGAAAAGTGTGGATTTCCCACTCTGGGTTGGGAATGAATTGCTGCCTCAAGAGGAGGAGTTTTCAATGTATCGAGAGATGCCAAAGCTGTACCATTTCTACTGTGGTGAAAAAAAGAGTTGAGCTAAAAGGCAAAGTTGAGTTACGTTCACCAGCTCAACTTTGACCACGAGCTACAGCTGTGACCCGACACAGTCATTAGTCACTACATCTATTCAAAGTGAAAGGGTACAAATAGAACTAGCAAGCAAAGACAAATGACATAAGTGTGTCTGAGTGTTAAAATTGTTAAAAGATGAAGTGTTTCAGAGCGTTTAGAGATTCTTGGAAGCAGAAAAGAATGTTCACTTTGCAATAATAGTTTGTATTGGGGTTTCCCAACCGAACAGTGTCGATGCTCCTCAAGCACTAAACACAAAGACTCTGGACTCTCTTTGGTGACCCAACAATATGATCAATATTTTGTTGTTGCCACCAAAGTTAAGGTTTCAAACATAATTTGTCACTGGAGTAGTCGGATCTGTTCTGACCTCAGCACCAACGAGCCTTTGCTGTTGTTTTCACAAAGAACAGCAAAGACTGAGAACAGCAGCAGATTCAAAACTCTTTCTTCTAAAAAACACAACAAATTAACACTAAACCAGCAGATATTTTTAAAGGACTTTTTTCCAAGTTCTCATGACTTTGGGAATAGCTTAAATAAAAAGAGAGAGAAAACAACTATAAGACTAAAGTTTTTTTTTTCAGTGCATCCATCACCTTCCACTTGTCCATGCTCGGGTTCCCTTAGCAGGGCATCCCAGCCTCCCCTTCCCAAGCCACTTTGTTCAGTTCTTCCTGAGGAATCCCCGTGCGTCTCCAGGCCAACTGAGAGACACAGTCCCTCCAGCATGTCCTGGGTCTTCCCCAGGGTTTTTTTTTTGTTTTGTTTTGTTTTGATTTCGGAGGGTTGAGAGGATCTGCTGCGGTCTCAAAAACATTTCACTTCACAACCAGACACGTTCAATAAAAACCATCTGAGAAGGTAAAGTGTCTGCTATGTTTTTGGAACTGCCAATGAGGTTAAGACAAGGCCCTAACAACACACACAAACAACGTAGCCAAGTGACAGGACGAAGTAAACAAGTACTTCCTCAAAGTTTCAACCTTTGCAGATTTACCAAGACCTGATGATGTCTGATAATCCAAACTGAAAAAAGGCTCGAAAGGTAAAAACACACATATGTCTCATCAGGTTTGAGTAGATTGAGGTAACATATGTCACCTCAATCTACCTTATGAGAGCTAAATTGGCATCTGGGATGAAGGAATGGAAAGTAAAAGAAGAAAGAAAGCCGAGGGGAGTGTAGGTGGGTGGTGCTATGGAGAAAATGTCAGTTTTATGACTGTGGGAATCAATGTCCTTCCCCTCCTTCCTGTCTTTCTTTTCGTCACCCACCGAGTCTCTCGTCTGCGGTCCACGCCTGGTCTTGTAGGATTAATAGCCCCGTAAATTTCTGATTCTCTCTTTAGGCGCCTAAAGACAGAATAATTTAGGAGTGACGCTCTCGTTCTCTCTCTGTGTGTGTGTGTGTGTGTGTGTATGTCCACATTCAGTCACACATATGCGCTAGTTAACTTTTGAGTGTTTTATGTGAATATGAATATAGGTACATATCTGTGAGTGTACGTGTGAATGTGTAAAAATACAAGTCTTTTAACGGATGTTTTAGCTATGCAAATGTTACAGTGATGTATACTTGTGTGGTTTTTCAGTCTGAAATAATATCTGTGTGATTTTGTTAAAGTGCAATGTGTGTTTTTTTCAGGATCATCACTTAATTTTAATGGTATACAAAAACAGGTTTATATGCTTTCCGTTCAAAAAGACCTTAAATGATATGTCGATGCAGCACCTATTTTTACTGTCTTATCGTCTTTCTCAATCACAAATTTGCAAATAACAGAATTAAATGGCGTCTAAATATGTGGCCCTGTGATGGACAGGCAACCTGTCCAGGATGTCCCCTCTCTTTCACCTGTATTGATCTGGGACAGGCTCCAGCAGACCCCTGTGGCCTTGTATAGGATTAAGTGAATATAAAACATAAATGGATGGATGGAAGAAAATGGTTTTTATGTAGCTCTACACTTTAACGTAAAAATGCATGTAAATGAGCTCGCCTCTCCCTTCCACTACTTGAGTTCATGTTGACGTTGCATGCACTTTCTATGGCAATAAGTTTGAATCTGAGATTTTCAGGCTGTTATTGGTGCAGTCCAGAAATGCTCAGTCATGGTATTGACAGTTTTGTTTTGTTTTTTTTGGAAAGCCTTTTCTTACACAAAAAAGTCACATGAACATGTTTTTATTACTTCTTTAGTGGAAAAGGAAGGCAGCCACGGTGAAACGCTTTCTATTGTGCAACTTACACACACACTTGGAGACGGCGCTGAACTTTGAAGGATCGAGAGCGTGTGTATACATGTGATTGAAAGTAAATGATCAGCTAGTTTTAGTAAGAGATGAGTGAGGAGGAGTAAAACAGTGGCTCATGGTCAATTACGATAAAGAAAAAAATAAAAACCGCAGCTAAGCGTCATCGTTCCATGACTGGAGACACCTGCAGACATTCCTTTGGATCATCAGTCTGCACGATTTGAGTCTTAGATAAAATCTGATTAAATTTAAATGATATTAAATTTGTTCTACCAAATATTTTATACTAATTATCCAAATAAAAATTGCTATTGACAGGTTTTCTTTATTTTTCTTTATCATCTTATTTCAATACAAAAACACAGTTGTTGCATTTTGTAAATGCTTCAGAAAACAAGGTATTTGACAAATATTACATGTGTGCTATGTGCAAACAGGCCTGCTTGTATGGGCTTGACTTGGGTCAACAGTTTGGAAAAGTAACAGATATACAGGGAATGCTTTAGGTAGAAATGCTTAAATATAGTAGGACTACTGTTTGTCTGTCAGAGCGCTAACACGGAGCACAGGGAACGTCTGTCCGAGTTTAACCTGCGGTGAACTCGAGGTGACCTGTCAAAGACAGCCTGAGAACTGAGGAATCTAAGCCAGAAAGAGGCCGCGAGTGCTTTGCAGGTGTGCAGGAGTGATTTCAGGAGTCCTGCATCCACTGCTTAAAACACTTCCACTGATGCTCGATTCTTTAATAAACATACTTATTTAAGTCTTTAAGACAACTTGTGCTGAAATGATGACAGGGGAAATTGCTTGTGACATGAATCTTCCCGTTTAATGACCTGCCCAGTTGATACCATCATTTCAGAGCATGTTACGTCTTCTCGTCTTTCGCTGCCTTGTACAGAACAGACAGATCTGCAGATTACACAGAGAATCTGCAAGGGTACATTATCTGAAAACTGCGTCTGTCTCTGAGCACATGTGGGCACTGCCACAATGCCGTCTCAGTGCGACTGGTCTGAATGTTCTGACCCGTGCTGAGGGTCAAACCTGTTGCATCACGACCACAGTGTTCATTCATTCATGCTCGCCCACTCCGGATACAGCTGGGTCAAACATCCGAGGGCTGAAAACATTCCACTTCTCAAAAAATCAGAAATGTTCAGACAGATATTGCATATTTCAAGAGTGAGGGAGTCTGCAGTGTGGCTTGCAGAGGTGGCTAGTGTGCTCAAAAAGTATTCCTAGAGTAGCAGCGCCTCACTGTGGTATAGTGAGAAGTTGCAGGCTCTGTGTTTCTATTTCTTAAAAAAATATGAATTTTGAAGATCAAGTAGAGGAAAATTTTCTGGAATCATGAACCAAAAAAAAATTTTTTTTATATTTCTTATGGCTTTCATGAAACTTCCATTGTTTGTGGCATGGACTTCACAAATTAAAAGCAATATTCTACTTAATATTCAATTAGGCTGCAACACTCTCAAGTACTGGAGCAGTTGATATGTCTTTAATTTATTTTATTCTCAATTTCCACAATAAATTTTCAATCAAACTGAGATCCAGACTATTTCCTGTTCAATTCATTGTACTATTAATTATCAACCTAAATAAAATTACATCATCGCCAAACATACTTTTCATTGACAATATATCAAAAGTGTCCAAAATGTCAATGGACACATGAACATTTGAACTACGGCCAATTACAAACATTTACCCTGGTTCTTTACCTAACATGTAATCTCATCGATTAATGTGGATTTATGCAAGTTATTTCATGCAGACATTTTAATATGTTTACCTGCACCAGACTGCAGTTCCAGCATCACTTCCTTGTCCAAGGCAGCTTTCATAATTCATGAATGACCATCGTTTTCTTCCAAACATTCACTGTTTCTTTTTATACCATTTGAAATTTCTTTTCTTCTGTTTAGGGTCTGAAGATGGTTTATATCCTACTTTATGTGTGTAAACCCACCTCCCTTCAACTGGTCTCTCATAGTTGGGTCACAGACATTGACTCCTGGCTTTGCCTGCTCACTTTGCATTTTTTTTTCTTTTTTTTCTTTTTTTGATTATTGATGTGAGTTTTCTGTTTTGACACATTAACAGCTGACTGGGAACAACCCACAAATTTTACCAAACTCTGAGTTGAACATTTAAAAGGAAACTTCTCTGTCATATTACCTGTATGGGTCTGCCATCCTCTGTCCCGATCATGTTCCTCCACTCCATAAGTGACCGCTGCAACGTGTCCAAACCCGTCTCCCAGAGCCGGACGTAACCTCCCGTGTCCACCGTGACCACGCTTCCAGAACCAAGAGCAGTCATCAGCACGTCACAGTCAGACACCTTGGACAACCAGGTGGTGTACGGCGATACAGTCATTGACCTGAAGATCATAAATGTGAAGGCAAAATCACTTAACAGCCCATTAGAAGAAGAAGAGCTACCATGTGAAATGCAACTCTGGTTGATATTAATGAAACTGAAATAAAATAACCCAAATTCTGCTGTGAAAATGTAAATAAAAACAGAGTATAATGATCTGCTAACCTCATATTTTATTCCTAATTGATTATATCAGATTTTACCATTTAATGGAAAATATTAGCTTATTTTGAATTTAAAGACAAAAACACATCTCTCGGGATTTCTTTTTAACTCCTATGTTGGACTTCTTTCCAAATTATCTATACATGGCATGAAAAATGTGAAGAGGAGCAAAAAAGTTTCAAAAAACTTACTTATTACATTGTCAAGCATAGTTGGAGAAATCTCTACTTAAACAATTATTTTGCCAGTATGAGAACATAAAATACAGAGAAACTACTCAGAATTTTAATGTTTTTTGTAATTGCAATTCCGTCTTTCACCACAAGGTGTCGCCATAGGACCTAAATTGTGTCAGTCGAGGCGTGTGGACTCCGAGACCACAATCAAGGAGCCAGCATGCTGCTTACCTTGGGACGGGAACATATTTGAGCTTTTTGGAGTTCAGATCAGTCACCTCCAGGTACGCTGCCGCCATTGGAGGAGTGACGTCTGAGAGGCAAAGAAAGCAAGTCAGTTACATTCCTGGCTCAAATTCATGCTTTAATCTTCATGAGATCTGAACTCTGACCTTTGGGGTAGATCTCTGTCAGGGGCACCTTGTTGGGTGGAATGGCTCGGACCACCTGGTTGGCTGAGAGCAGACTGACACAGTTGCTCCGTTTGGCTGAGTCACTCCGAATCCCACCTCTGAAGAACATGTGAGACCCGCTTTCACTGCCCTTCATCGCTGACAGGTCGATGGGGCGTTTACAGGCGTACACCTCATTTGGCGACTAGTGAAGAAAAGACATTCAGACAAAAATGACACTAATTTAACACACGCCTCTCCCAGTCTGACAGGATAAAGCTTAACAAGTACGTTTTAACAAACAGCGTCTAAACACGGTGACAATTCACAGCTATAAATAATGACTCGTATTTGTAGACTGTTGTTGTGTGAGGAGCAGCATCCATGTGTAAAAAAAAAAAAAAAAAAAACTGACACGAGGAGCTGAGAGTGAGAGAAAAGTGAAAAATTGAAACTAAACTGGAAAAGAAAGTTGTGTAGGATGGGTATCAATCCTGTTATCAAAGAGCTAACACCACCCTCCCCTTCTCATCTACGTCAGACAGAGAGAGAAAAGTCTTCTCATTGTACAGTTTAAATTCAGTTCAGACTTCACAGAAACCAAGAGACATCACACCTGTCTTAGACTTCGTACAAGTGTTCCGTGTTTTAAAATCAATTTAAGATTGGACAATTGACTTATCGAGCTCTGTGCAGCCTCTTACTCTACCTTCAGTCTGTACATAGACTGAGATCCTTTGCCAGAGGGCTTTTATTCGTTTAAAAGAGAGTATTTGTGGTCAAATTCTCTGAAGTGAGGAAACCACCTGAAAAAAAAATCAGTTCAGTAACAACTTTCTTATATTACTGGTAACTTAGGTCATTTTCAAAACTGCATACTGTAAATAACCTGTTTTTTGCAGTGTGTAGTATGTACTGGATACTGTATAATGTGACTATCGTTAGTACATAGTATGCCAGCATAAAGGAATATTTTTAAATTGTCCTGATTTTGAAACAAAAAGTACATATTCTTTGAGTCAGGATAAGATTAAATGTCAACCAGTTAGCTCAAATTTGGAAAAAGAATTACACACTAAAAACAAACCAACAATTTTCCTCAGCTCCTCTCATAATCTCACCATGAGGTCTGGGAAGCCCACGATGATCTGTGCGAAGGAGCTGGAGTCGGCCAGCAAACGATTCGGGGAGACAATCTTCTGGCCCAGAGCTGCGCTCAGGTTCTCATTGGGCAGCTGTTCACTTGAAACCATCTGGGGTTGGGACACTTGAGCTGGGATGGAGGGAAATAAGGGTCCAGAAAGAGTATGAGAGATGGTTTGGTAAAATAGAAGAAAGAAAACAAAAAACTGTAAAACAGCATGGTATAACAGATATTTCAATGTGTGTGTCTTCCAAATGCCACGCACTGAAAGATCATTTTTGATATTAAACTTAACTGAAAAGATTATCAGTACATGGAGCTATAGGATACCTTACACTTCAAAAAAAACAAAAAAAAAACCAAAAAGTTATTACAAACAGGAAATAAAACTTAGAGGAAGAAGATGTGAGCAAAGTGGTAGTTATTTTCACTCATATTTTCAGGTTAAGCACAAATCAGCAGGATCAAAAAGTGTTTTTTGTTGTAAACATACATGAAGTGGCTCCGTGGGCAGAACTAGAAGTGTCCTCGATACTGTGAAGCTGACATACTCCAGAGTCCTCAGCTGCCATGTGCATGGGCTTGGTCAGCAGGAACTTCCTACGAAGTCAAATAAAAGTGTGAAGACTTTCGTACTGTGAAAAGGAAACTACACTGTCTTCCAACTGTAAAAGTCTTATGTATCAGAACGTAATGTGAAAATATGCTCTTGACCAAGATGACAATGACAAAAATACGACTAGAATTGAGCAATAACACATGACAAAATACAGAAAGAGAAAAAGCAGCATTTAGTTGGAACTTGCAGCTTCCACAGGAATTAAGGAAGTAAAGAGCATCCTGGAGTATCCAGGTGTAAAATAACATGATAACACAATGCCTAGGGTGAAAGACATCAGTAATAACCTTATTAACCATTACTCTGTGAAGGCTTATACAAGTTTTACCAAATAATTTGGAGTACATCATTCTGTGTGAGAATATTCACAAGTGGAAAACACAGAAGACATTTGCCAGTGTTTTCAGGAGTGGACATCCAGCAAGTTCAATAAAATACCCAGAGGGGACATTTTAACACACACACACACACACACACACACACACACACACACACACACACACACACACACACACACACACACACACAC
>JAOWBL010012255.1:0-39107 GCA_028564865.1 Zenarchopterus dispar | reverse complement strand
ATAATAATAATAATAATAATAATAATAATAATAATAATAATAATAATAACAATAATAATAATAATAATAATAATAAACATTACAGATGCAACAGGGTCCTTTCACCCTGTGCTCGGGGCCTAATTATGTTAATGATATGGAAGTAAAAAGTCATAAATTATATACTTAGTACATATTCACGTTATACCTCGACGCTAAAGGCTCTGTCCACACTTCGGTCAGGAGGCTCATACCTTACAGTCATGACTGTGGGAAACACATTCATGGTGTCTCTCCACTATCCAATCCCTCAGCGTGGCAGAACCGTTGCCAAGGGAACGTAGAGCCCTTAAACATACAACAGTATAGCTATCTTGATTTCAAAGTTTCCAAAGACGATTGTTTGTCAAACTGAAGTTGAAAGTGTTTTATTAACTTCGTGGTAAGTAATGTTAACTGAAAAATAATGCCCCACTACGACTTGCGGGTGGAGTGGATCCGAAAATGCGTATCTGCTGGCTTCGTTTTGGCTGAGTGTCCCGAGTGCTTCGATGAGTTGCTGTGTCGGGGAGATGGAGAAGAGGAAAGGAAAATTATCCAGTACTTGAACCGGTCCTCAGTGGACGACTCACCATCATGTCTTATGTTTTTTAAAAGTGTCAGAGAGGAGAGAATTGAAATTCAAGTTCCTCCTGGTAAGTGCTGTTTGATATGACTGTAGTGGTTTTGTTAATGGGTACACAACGTTCAACGTTAGCCTGTAGTCATCGAAGGTTAGGTGTACAAAAACCTTAAAGCTAACGATTTGGAAAACTATCCATCAACGTTGTACAGAATCCTTAAATGTCTTGAAGTAAAAAATTTGTCCTAGAGTTGTAGTGTCGTCTTTGCACGATTTTCTGAGTTAATTGTATTTTGATGTAATACAACTTTAGGAGAATATTTTGACAGTTACGCTATCATTTATTGGATATGTTTATATTTTCTGTGCTTCTATGTTATTTATTTATACTATCTATGTATATCTATGTCTCAAATGCATTAAAGGCATATTTAGTCACACACATAAACACACATGCTCACACAAACAGGAACTAAGAGTACACACTTATTACTAACATACAAATGCACTAAAAAAAAAAAAAAATCAGAATCAGAAGTACTTTAATGCCACTGCCTGTAAAACAGGTTCACAGACTAGGAAATTACTTTGATGTAATGGGGCAGATATAACATAAATAGAATAAAAATAAATGAAGTGAGAATAAATCAAAATAAATATACTAGCTACAAGTTTACATAATAATAATAATGATGATAATAATGATAAATATACAATATATACATGTGCAAACAGTACCAGATGCTTATTGTGGCTGTTTTGTGCTAGTCATTTAACTATTGTTCAAGAGTCTGAGGCTGAGGGGAAGAAGCTAACACACATGTACTAACAGGCACACAATAACTCAGTATGTAGGGAGAAAAACCAGGTTTGAACACTAATGTATTTTGAATGGATTAGCAATATACTGCATGGTAAAAGTTTCTATAATCTCAGAGGAAAAAGATGGTGACTCTTCAGAATTTGACCAGGAGTTCAAGATGCAAAGTGAAACAGAGATGTCCTCTGACTTAATCATCACAAATGAGGAGAGCCCTAGAGAAGTAAGGACAGACCGACCTTGTTAAAAATTATTTATCAATTTAATATTTGTGGAGAAATAAGAGATGGCCAAAATGTGGTATCATTGATACCATTTCTTGCTTGGTATTTTCAGAGGACTGAATATAAAGTGGTCTACCATGTTGAGCTTCATGTAGCAGTAGACTTCACCCCAGAGAGGTTTTTGAAATCTCGCACCTTCTACTTTATAAGAAATATGAAGGGTAAGGTGACGATCATTATCAGTATCGTTACAATGAATCTTTCTTAAGTCTATATCAAATATCCATTCATTTATTAAGACATTTTTGTGTTTTAAACAGAGACTGTTGTTGAACCAAATGATATGAAAGAGGCCAATATCCTTATGCCCAAGCTATTTGAAATGAACATGCATTGTGGACACCCCCTTCAGGTGCTGAAGAACAAACTTGTCCATGTAAGTTCAAAAACAAAAATACAAACAAACAAAAAAAAAAACATTTTGCAAGCTACCATTAACCTTTAGTTATAACAGCAAAAGAAAATGTTTAAACATTAAACTTACACATGATGACTAATACAGTGTGCATATTTTTGTTGTATCTACTATCAGAATTATATACCACTACTCACTGCACGCCAGATGAGAGAAACTGGAGCAAGTGGTGAAACTATGAAGACCAGTAGAGGTGGTGATGGCAGTGTTACAGTGAAGCCAAGTGGGCGCTTTATGATTCGTGATAACTTGCTCGACATAACACACAAGTTTTTGGCACAAGTCAATGCATCGCTCCAACAGGTTCAAGTTCAAGGTTGGTTTTATTTAATAAACTGTAATGGGTCAGGGTTTCTTAATATATACTGTAAAAAGTAATTAGCAATGACTTGCTTTCCATATTCCAGATGTCTTCTCTTATATGTGTAAGCATTTGGAGCTATCTCTGCCATTTGATGACCATAATCTTTGTTAAAAGTGTCCTCTTGGATTTTTCATTTGAGGAAAAACCAAGTTGTAGTGATAGTTATAGTAAAGCCAATATAACAATAAGAATTTTAGTCTATATCAAGTTTTCTGTCCTAGATGAGACGATGCTCCACATTCCTGACCTTGACCTAGAGCCAGAGGTGGATGTGCTTGCTTCTAATCCAGACGTAGTAGAGCAGCTGGAACTCTGTGTGGTGAAGTGGCAGACTCGGATGATGATGGCTCTTGAGGAGCAGCAAAACAAAGTTCCAGAGGTTTGGACACTGAACCCTGTATTATCTTTTTAATGAGAGAGGGTTGGGGGTGGTGGGGAGGAGGGGCAAATCTAAATCAGCTTACATGTTTTTTGGTCTTTGGAACATGCAAACTCCACACAGAAAAACTCCTGGTGGGCCTGGGAGTCAAACAAGGAACCTTCGTGCTGTGAGGCAACAATGCTAACTACTAACCATACGGCACCCAATCTGAAATGTTCACTTTTAATTTTCTTCCAGGCACCAGGGCCTCTGGCGGAGATAGGACTTTGGCAGGAGCGTGCATCTGTCCTCAGCACTTTCATAGATCAGCTCAAGCAACCTGTGGTTTTGAAGATCTTGGCAGTGATATCCAAAATAAATGCAGGAATTGTGGACTCCCATGAAAAAACAGTTTCTGAACTAACAAAATACCATTTGGAAGTAGAAGATAATTTGTGCTTCCTCAAAACAGTGGAAAGACACTTCATGGTAAACCACATTTTCTTTTAAATGCATAGTTTTGCAATAACCGATTCTGTTTTATGAATAAATTGGCCATCAACAGGTGATTGTTGCTTATAATAGATTTTCATTGTGATATAATTTCCTTCACTTTGCTAAATCTTCCCTCTGTGTGTTATAGAATCTAGCTACTGGAGCAAATTTTGCTGTAATTTGGGAAAACATCCCTCCTCTGATGGAGAGTTTGCAGATTATATGGGTAATCTCTGCCCACTATAATACAAATGAAAGGATGGTGCCACTAATGGAGCGTATCGCCTGGCAGCTATGTGAGCGTGTAGCTCCCACAATTAATGTCCAGACATTATTTAGGTAAGAAGGTATTATTTGAACCTCATGGCATATAGCCAGTGTTTAGCTTGGAGTTACAATTTATAAATAATATGTAATACTAATATAGTTTAATGAGATTATAGTCATAGTTATATAATCATGATCCTTTATTTAAATTTGTTGTTTAGTGGTTTGAGTAAAATATTGTGCCTTGAACAGAGAAGAGAGGGAAGTGGCCAAATCCAAGGTGCAAGAGGCTAAACAGCTTCTGGAACAGTGGAAATTGTCCTACGTTGAAAATCGTGCTGAAATTGAAAAATTAGGAAGAGCTCCACGCTGGGAATTTGATCGTAAAAGGTTGTTTGGGAAGACTGATTACATAGCCTCAGTCTGTGGGAACCTATGCTACATTTTCCAGGTTAGTCTACATATACACTGCTTGGCCCAAAAAAAGTCTAAAAGTCACACACACTAATATTTTTGTGAATCCTATTTAGTGCTAATTATTTGTACAGTGGCACAACATTTGTTGTCATCCAGAGTTGCATATTTTGTTGGCAATACTTTTTTTTTGTTGATTATGGAAAGCCAGAACACAGCATAGTCTTCTCTAGCACATCACAAAAATTCCCAATGGGGTGAAGTTCTGGACTCTGTGGTGATCAATCCGTGTCTGAAAAAGATGCATTGTGCTACCAGGAATGATCAGATTCTCACAATTTCAGTTTGATGAATCCTGGCATTATCTTGGATTAAACCTGTGCCGCCAGGGAACAAAAACAACTATTGTGGGAAAAACCTGGTCATTCAATGTTCAAGAACCTGTCCACTTGACAAGTCGATCCATTTCTGCTCTATAGGCTGAATCAACTCCCTCTGTGATGGATCAGACCAGTGCAGTGTCATCGCTGACCTATAGTGATGCTGGTGGGGTGGGTGTGGTTCAGTCACATGTGTAGAGTGGGTTTAGCACACCACTCTGTTAGGAGCCATAGCTGAGTATGAGGGTGGTGGACAAGTAGGGGCCAAGTTTGACTGCTGAGCCTTTTTAATGAGAAACCCCATCTTCTCTTTTCTGTGGATCTGTTTTCTCTATATGCAACTTTATGTGGATCGAGGGTAGATGGGACACTGGATTTGATAATCGTTTTTACAAGTCTCTCAAAACACTTTATAAATATATGGGTGAGTGTAACAGCTCTGTATTCAAATTGCCAAGGGAATTCTTTTGGGGGGCGGGGGGTTGTGAGGGCTGAATAATGGCGATGCCTTAAGACAGGATGGGAGGACGGATTGTGTGTGGTACAGGTTTAAGGTGTTGGCAGTTACTACAGATATCTTGTCAGCACATGCTCTGAGTACTTTTTACGGGTACTTTATTTGGGCCTGCAGCCTTTTTTGGATTTACAGATCTCAATACCA
This sequence comes from Zenarchopterus dispar, assembly GCA_028564865.1. Lineage (NCBI taxonomy): Eukaryota > Metazoa > Chordata > Actinopteri > Beloniformes > Zenarchopteridae > Zenarchopterus > Zenarchopterus dispar. The sequence continues at coordinate 34,045 of JAOWBL010012255.1, read as the reverse complement.
ACCTCACATTATACTCCTGCACTGTATTGGTTGTGTTGTTGGCAGGTGGAGATAAGATGGCTGAGGCTGGTCTTGTTGCCTGAAAGTGATCAAAGAAACAGTTTATTTCTCCCGCTGGTGAGGTATCTATGTTGTTGGGTATAAAGATGCTACCCTTGTACTTGGTAATCTGTTTTATCCCATGCCATACATGTTGTGGGTCATTCTCCATGAAGTAGTCCTATATCTTCCTCTAACAGTCTTGTTTAGCCTCCCTTAAGCCCACTTTCAGGTTGGCTCCAGTGATGGAGTTTGAGTTCTTGTCCCCAAAGTCGACTGCTCTGTTGCAAGTCCTGATGAGAGTCTTGAGTGTATTATACATCCAGGGTTTTTGACTCTGTCATGTTTGTTCAAAGTGTGACAGCACCCACACAGACAATGATATAACATAGAACAGTTTGCGTGTACTCCTCCATGTTCTGTTACGGATGATGGATCACCACTTTTCCTCCAGATTTTATTAGTGCCTTGGATAGTTAACCCAACATCTTTTCCACAACCATAAGGCTTGTCTTTCTAACACTGCTGTTGGTAGAAAAGGTACTCACTGCACAATTCTTTTTTGGCCAGTGTGTGTGGAGCCACTCACATGATTGAAAAACATAACCAACTACTTATACAATAACTAAACTTCTGAAAAGCATAAAAAGAAACTCATTTTTTGAAAGTGATCTCATGGATTTGTGTTGTGCAGGTTTTGGAGGAATTTGACAACTTTTTTAAGTTAGAGATGCAGAGTGTAAAAGACAACTATGAACTTCTCACAAAAGTGCATGGTTTGGTTTTACCTTTTGAGGAGGTCACTTTTAATCCATTCCTCAATTCTGAGAAGAAGAACTGGCAAAAGATGATGCAGGATTTTGACAGTACAGTAAAGGTGAGTTTAAGATGTTTATAATGGTTGGGTTAGTTCACTATTATAATTAGATGCCATTTTGTTCCATAATGTGGTTACATAGTTGGTTGAATGCTATATATTTTGTAAAACTAATTAGTTGATTTTTTTTGTTTGTTTGTTTGTTTGTTTCCAGGCTGTTGAGGCAGACACCATCAGCTTCATTGATCTTTCTTTTAAGACACTGCACTCTTCAGTTGCTGCCTTTAACATGCTGCTGAAATTAAAACAAATCCCTTCTAGAGAAACCATCAACAAACATTTGATGACCAAGTTTGGTGACATCCTGACCCAGTACTGTGCAGAGGTATTCTACTGTGAAATTGACACAGGTTCTGGTTGATAATTAACATTAGGTTATAGGAGACATTCCATAGTTTTCGCAAGCTGACACAACTTCCTGATGTCACAATGAAATGTCCCAAACTTTGGATATGATGATACAATACAACTGCTCCCCTTTCAATGATGCCTTTACAGCTCTGTTCCTGGCACACTAGAAGTGGAGACACCGATTTAACTCCCCTTTATTCTTCTGTGTAGAGTTCCACTTTTGAAATCTGTCCTACAGCGTTACATTACCATGCAAATTTGTTTTGGACACATTACCCTAACTAATTGCTGAAGACCATCATTGTGATATAAGAAACAATACAGCATGTAATCTTAGAGTTTACATAGTAAATCAAGCTCATAACACTATATTACAGATTTAAAAAAAATAATTTGCAATTTTATTCTGAAATACTTACATTTCCCTCATCTGTAATTCAGCTATGGAGAGTTCAGTCATGTGCTGAACTAGCCCAAGTTGGTAAAACACCACATCATAAATGCATAGAAGCCAGTTGACTTCAAAATTGGATCATAATTATTCCATCAAATATTGTCTTAAAACCAAAAGCTTACATTGAATTTTGTTTTATGAAATAGTGGCTTTTTATGCTGGTGATAATATATTCAATGACAAAAGGGGAATCTTAACTTCCCATTTTAAATTTTCAACAGGGAAAAAGCTTAAATAATGCCATTAAAAAAATCACATTTGGTAGTCAGGATATAAAACATTAAACAAAGACTACCATAAGCACAAGTCTTTTTGTTCTTGTTGCAGATTGACAGGATAAAAAAAGTCTTCGAAGCACAGAAGGACAATCCGCCACTAGCTGAGAATGAACCACCAGTGTCAGGAGCCATCAAATGGACTTGGTTCCTTTTCCACCGCATCAAAAAAAACATAGTTCCTGTCCTGAAAGTACCCGAGGTCCTTGAGTGTGAACATAACAAAGTGGTGAGTTATTTTAGTGTTGCACTATTGTGTAAAAACATTAAACTGTTTTCAGGCCTGAATAGTACCAGAAGCTCTTTTATGTCCTTTACTGTGTTTTAAACAGGCAAATGACAAGTATGTGGAAATGGCATTCCAATTCAAAGAATATGAGACAAAGAGGTACAACTGTTGGCTGGGTGAGACATCAAGCAAACTGCCATTGCTTATAAGGAAAACCTTGTTTATTACCAGTGGTAACCAAGTGATGGTATGGAGCCCTCACTATTTACTAAAGTCATTACCCTTGTATTGTTTTACAAAATACAGATACACTAATTATTCTCACTCTCACAAATACCACTAAAGATTTTATTTTTTGTGATTTTTAGGCTCTCCCACAGACAAAACAAAAACAAAGTGTGAGATACATAGTAAACTTTCCACAAGAAATGCAGGAAATCATTTCTGAGACAGATCACCTTGTGTCAATGGGTTACTCTGTACCTGAACTGGCCCAAAGTGTGGTTCTGCAAAAGGATACATTGATCAGGTGATGGTAGTCTCTAACCCAGTGCCAAATGTTAAATTGATATTAATTAATATTATTATCTTCACCTACGTCTGCTTGGTTTTAGGCATATACATAATCTGAACAACCTTGTCAGCTGTTACCACTCTATTATGGACAGTCTGACTGAGGAGCATCTCATTATGTTGGCACAACAAACAGGAGAAGTCAAAAAGCAGTTGGATTTGGGATTCAAAAGAATCACCTGGAGTTCCTCAGGTAGGCTACTGCTCCTTCAGCAGCTGTAATATCTGCGTTGCAGGATATATGTACAGCTGTGTTATGATGAATGTAAGACTATCTGCAGTGTGTGTTTGGTTTTAGGGATACTAGACTTCCTCAACCGAAGCGCCCAGGCTGTGTTTGAGTTAAAGTCAGTGGTCAATCAGATTCATAATATAGAGACTGTTATTGATTCAAAATTGCATTCCATGCTGATGGCCAACTTACTGAAATTTCCTGTACCAGATAAATTAAACGAATTACCAGGTAAAACGTTTGGAAAGATTATTATTTATTGGATGTGAACATTTTATGACTTAGGAATATCATTATTGATGTAACTGAATGTTTTGGTCAAGGTGTCAAGGATTTCTTTGAGCACATTGAGCGAGAGCGGGCCAAGACTGTAGCTTTGCTGACTCGAAAGTATAGTGACATTAGCAACTTCATCACTAAGACAGAACATTTGATCTTGGGAACCAGCAGTGGCAAAGCCAAATCTATGTCATCTTACTTCATGTACTGGGAGCGCAAGGTGCTAGACACCCTTGTTAAGATGATCATGAGGTAATTACGTTATTTTCATGTCTTTTGCAGCCATAGTATTAGTCAAATATTTGTAGTGCATTGATAAGCTGAACCATAGTAATATCCCTTGTGTTAACTTTTCCATTAAGGAACATTCAGGCCTTCAACGCGACGCTGATGGGAAAAACGGCTCTTTTCCAAATTTATGCCATCCTATCTGCCCCTAAGATTGTGTTGCAGCCACAAAGTTATGAAATCTCCTGTCTGATCATGGAGTGCATCAGAAACTGTATTGAGTGTGCCAAGGTGAGATCAACACAAGTGTTTTTGGTGTTGGGTTTATTTATAGCATACATTTTGAAAATAGTAATCTACTACTGAACCTGTTGCCTGATTATGGTAATGTATTTTTGGTTAAGCAATTTCCACGTTGGATGCATGGGACTTGCAATGAATGCCCCCCTCAGTACATCGATGGTGAAAATGAGATGGTGAGAGCTACCTTCTCAAGTGATCTGTGGCAGCACCCACAGATACGTGGAAGTACCTTAGCGTTGTCTCAGAACGTCCATGCACTACTAATTTCTGTGGGTCGGTACCTTAACCACTGGAAACGCTATCGGCCTCTTTGGGAAAGGAACAAGACAATTGTCAATGAAAAGTTTGCTGCAAAGAATCCATCCTTTGTCATGTATGATGAAAAGCTGCAGTTCTTTACAAACATCAATCGAGAGGTTCTGAGGGAGCCTCTGTGCAAGACCGAGCACATTATTCATCTGAACCTGGTGCCACTGGCACACACGGTTCAGGAGATTGCTGAGTCCTGGATCAGTTCGCTATGTGTCTTACTTAACAAGCCTGCCAAAGAAGATCTCTTCAACTTGAGGGATGAACTCATGGTACTGATGATTACTCATGTTTTTTTTCAATTAAAAGTTCTTTAACGTTCACACGTGATTTACTGTTGCAATTACTTTAAAAAACAGCACCTCTCTGAGAAACTGAAGCAGAGCCCTGATAATTTTGAAAGCCTGAAATCTGTCATCAGCACCATCTCTGAAATCAATGGCATGTCCATAGACGTGGAGCTGAGATTCACTGACATCCAGGAGAGATACAGGACACTGACCATGTACAAAGCAGAGGTATTGTGCATTTTTATTTTTATCCCTTAAGAATGTTATTGTATTCGATTGATAAACTTAATGGACTCTAGGTTGGAGAGGATGAACTAGAGCTGATGACCAGTATTGGCCAGATGTGGAGTGACCTTTTTACAGAATCTGGACAAGTGGATCAAAGTCTGACAGATGTAAAGAAATCATATGCTGTGGTAAGAGATGAAAGTTACAAACAGTGTGTAAAGACAATAAATAAATAAAAGTAATTATGTTTCTTAAATGTACAAACACAGTCTATTGATTTCCTGCACTTTTTCAATACTCTTAAAGATTACAAAGAAGAAGGTTGAAGACTTTAAGCTAAATTTGTGCAGTTTTGCTGAAAGCTTCAACATGTATGGTCCTGGTGCGGTGGGAGATGATTTGGAGAAAGGTGATATGGTCCTACCTGTAGTCCACATGCCAGTAATCACAGTATGGTAATGTTAAATGTTGAAAGTGTCCTGTTTTTATTTTTTCACAGGTCTGAACATGATGGGAAAATATGAAGCAGACTTTGCCAAAACAGTGGAAGAACAGCAGGAGCATACCAGTGCTGAGAAGCTGTTAAACCTACCAGTCACTATATACCCAGAGTTAACCAGGGTTCAAGAAGAAATGAATGGTTTGAGACAAATATATGATATATATAAAGCCCAAAAGGTGGGATGTGGTGGTTGTCAGTAAAACTTTGACTTGTTCGTCAGCATACATTACTTAAAACTTGGGATGACAAAACTTTTCATATGTTGAATTGTTTTGTCCTTAAATTTTTCAGGATGCCGAGGCCAAATGGTCTCAGACTTTGTGGGCAGATTTAAACATCCAAGAGATACAGGATGGAATAGAAATTTTTATCAAACGCTTGAGGCTACAGCCCAAAATTGTCCGGACCATGCCTGTGGCCCTTTATCTAGATGGAAAAATGAAAGAGTTCAGAGAATCTCTGCCTCTCCTGAGTGATCTGAAGAATGACGCCCTCAAAGACAGGTTTAGTCTCAAATTTATCCCAGAACCTAACAGAATCAAACATCAAAAATAAAATGCCAATAGATATATTTCTTTAAACTTTAAAGTTTTATTTATGCTAAACAATACACATCTGACCAGGATTTAAAAAAATATATTTTTCATGATCTAGATAAAATATGTTTCTATATTTCAGGCATTGGAAGGAGCTGATGGAAAGAACAGGCACTAGCTTTCAGTTTCATTCTAACTTCACCCTGGAGAAGATGTTTAGTATGCAGCTGCACAAACATGCAAATATCCTTGGTGAAATTGTCACTTCTGCTATCAAAGAGCTAGCTATTGAAAAGGCAAGTTTCCTATTTCATTGATAAATGATCATTCATTAATTACCTCAGAGTGGAGATAGGACCATTTATGTTTTCATTGTAGTTACTCATGACAGAAAGTAACCTTGCATGTGTTTCCAGGGTTTGAAGGGAGTGGCACAGACCTGGGAAAACATTAAGTTCAGTGTGCAACCTTATTTTAAAGGCACCCAGAAACATGGATATGTTTTGGGAGCCATGGATGAGGTTCTGCTAAATGCAGATAATGACATCCTGAACTTGCAGAGCATGGCTGGCAGCCGTTATGTTGAGCCTTTCATTGATGCAATACAACAATGGGAAAAAGATCTGTCTCTGATCAGTGAGACTGTAGAGGTCAGTGAAAGCCACTGAAATTCCCAAAGCATTTATCAGATCCATATAACCACTTTTAAATAAAATTATTTATCCACAGATGTGGTTGCTTGTTCAAAGAAAATGGATGTACTTGGAGAGCATATTCAGAGATGAAGACATTCGCTCACAGTTACCTGAGGAAGCAAAGAAGTTTGATAACATCAACAATAAATTTAAAGAAGTATTTTTTCCCAGAGTATTTACATGATAAAAGCACAATGCATAGTCACTGGACTTTTCTGAGTAATATAATCTTAATCTTAATCTTTTAGATAATGATGGATACAGTGAAGGGCCCGGGCATTAAGCGGTGCTGTCTGGTTCCTGGCCGACTAGCAAGCCTGCAGGCCTTGAGTAATGGTCTTGAGAACTGTCAGAAGAGTCTTAATGACTACCTGGACTCCAAGCGAAATGTCTTTCCTCGCTTCTTCTTCATCTCCGATGATGAACTGCTCAGTATTTTGGGGAGTAGTGACCCTGACTGTGTCCAGGAACACATAATAAAGGTATTGGACCGCTACATACCAAATATAAAAAACAAAACAAAACCTGTGTATCCTTACTTTCTGATATACAGAAATGAAAAGAATAACTTTTTATCAAGTGTGTTAGATAATTACTCATATTTTTCTTGAATCAGATGTATGACAACATAGCATCTCTAAGGTTTGATGTCGGAAGTGGTGGGAAGACAGTAGTTGGAGCTATGGTGTCTGCTGAGCGTGAGGTGATGGAGATGAAGAAACCTGTCCCAGTGGAGGGAAGAGTGGAAGAATGGATGATGGGGGTATTACTGGAGATGAGGAGAACTAACAGGCTCCTCACGAAGGAGGCAGTTTTCTACTACTGTAAAGATAGAAGCAGGTGTGTGCAAATACAGTACAAAGTATTTTTAAAAATATTTATGTGTGCAAACAAATCACACTAAATTTGTCGTTCTGATGTTTTTCAGGGTGGATTGGATGATGTTGTACCAGGGCATGATGGTGCTGGCTGCAAATCAAGTGTGGTGGACCTGGGAAGTAGAAGATGTTTTTAAAAATGTGAAGAAAGGAGCTAAGCATGCACTAAGGAATTATGCTGACAAGATGCACCAGCAGATCGATGAGCTGGTTACACGTATTATTCAACCCATGAAGAAAAATGATAGACGAAAGCTCAACACTGTTCTCATCATTGATGTCCATGCAAGAGACATTGTGGACAGCTTTGTGGGCTCCAGGTGACCTCAGTATTTGTAGGTTTACACTTTTTTCATGTAAGAAAATTTTCAAAAATATAGTTAAAATTTTATTTTCTCTCCAGCATAATAGATTCACAAGCATTTGAATGGGAAAGCCAGCTGAGATTCTACTGGATCCAGGAACATGACAACCTTTTTGTGCATCAGTGCAGCGCTTCATTCTCTTATGGCTATGAATATATGGGGTTGAATGGTCGACTGGTCATAACTCCACTGACAGATCGCATCTACCTCACCCTCACACAGGTATAAGAGGCTTTGTGACTTTCTAACAGATATAAAGATTATTTGGTCAGTTAGTGTTGACAATTCAGTATCTGTATTTCCCATATAGGCCCTTTCCATGTACTTGGGTGGAGCTCTTGCTGGACCAGCTGGTACAGGAAAGACAGAGTCTACCAAAGATCTGGCTAAGGCTTTAGGTCTGCTATGTGTGGTTACAAACTGTAGTGAGGGCATGGACTACATGGTAGGAAGCCGCAGTGACTGAAAACTATATGTTCTGTGATATTTTCATTCTGGGAAATTTAAACATTGTCATATGTCATTTGTTTTTGGAACTTTTCCTCTTTCAATATAGGCAATAGGGAAGACTTTCTCTGGCCTTGCCCAGTGTGGAGCATGGGGGTGCTTTGATGAATTCAATCGTATCGATGCCTCAGTACTGTCAGTAATCTCCTCCCAAATCCAGACTATCCGCAATGCTCTCATTTTACACCTTAAAAAGTTTCAGGTAATTCTATTAAGTAGTGGTTTAATTAGAACCAGAAATGAATGCATTATGGGAATAAAAAAGAATTAAGTTGTTTACTTAGACAGTTCCTCCTGTTTCTTTAAATCAGTTCGAAGGCCAAGAAATCAGTCTAGATAGCTGCATGGGAATTTTCATCACTATGAATCCTGGTTACGCAGGGCGTACAGAGTTGCCAGACTCAGTCAAAGCCCTCTTCAGGCCCGTTGTGGTCATTGTGCCTGATCTTCAGCAGATTTGTGAGATCATGCTGTTCTCTGAGGGTTTCCTAATGGCCAAGGTAATAAATTCACACCCAAGCTTCAATTTCAAAGCCACCATTTCATTGACATAAGAGCCTTATGAGTAAAGTTGAAGATGACATATGCATTGCCATAATTATTAATAGTGGTGTTCATAGCTTGATCAATAAATAAAGAATATTTGTTTTGAATAACATTGAAATGAGTGGCGGTGTATCATTTATTTCTTTACTAATATTCACTTTAGGGCCTGGCAAAGAAGATGACAGTACTGTATAAATTGGCTCGAGAGCAGCTGTCCAAACAGTCTCATTATGACTTTGGTCTTCGTGCTCTGAAGTCTGTCCTGGTGATGGCTGGAGAGTTGAAGAGAACCTCACTGGACCTTAGTGAGGTAGAAACTGGCTTTTTTGTCTGCTATCGTTCAAGCACAGACTGATGGATTGTTGTGTAAATGTTCAGAGCTTTTTTATACTCATAATCCATAGTGTTTTTGTTTTATGAGAAAGGTGCAGGATGTGCCCTGGATTTCACAATACTTCATGTTGCAAGAGAACACATGAAGTAAAAAAATAAAAATCAGTCTTAAAGTACTATGTAAAATCTTTATTGCTCTTTGCAATTTTAAGCAAAGAAGAAACTCTCTGGACCAAAAATTGGCCTTAAGTTAAATGATCCTTTCTCAACCTTAAAATGTACACAGAACTGCAACATAATGCAATTCTTTCTAAGAAAACATTAGAGAGTTATAATGACTATTTGATGAAGAGTAATGTTTTATTGTCTAGAAAAATATTTTTTTCCACTTGCAATCATCTAAATTTGCTTTTATTCTTGATACTTGTTCATTGTTTTTCCATATTTCCTCTACGCAGGATGTTGTTTTGATGCGTGCCCTCAGAGACATGAATTTGCCAAAATTTGTGTTTGAGGATGTCCCTTTGTTCCTTGGGCTTGTTTCTGACCTATTTCCTGGACTGGACTGCCCTCGGGTTCGATATCCCAACTTTAATGATGCAGTGGAGCAGATCCTCCAAGAAAACAAATACATCATCCTGCCTAATCAGGTGTTTCATCTGGGTTTTAGATTCAAGTACTTGGGATTCAGACTTTTTCATACAATTTAGTGACTAATGAATTTTACTGGCGAAGATTTAGTTTCAGTGTGTGAATGTCAAGAGTCTATTATTTGTTTTGTCTCTGGTAGGTGGATAAAGTGGTACAGATGTATGAGACAATGATGACCAGGCACACTACTATGATTGTGGGCCCAACGGGTGGAGGAAAATCAGTTGTGATCACCACATTATGCCAAGCTCAGACGAAGTGAGTGTCAATTTTCATCTGTCCTTTTTCATCCTCTTCATCTTATGTTAGGACTGATGCCACATTTATTTTACCTAATCAGATTGGGACTCCATACCAAGTTATATCCCCTGAACCCTAAAGCCACAAGTGTTGTTGAACTTTATGGAGTCCTTGACCCAGACACCCGAGACTGGACTGATGGGATTTTATCCAACATCTTCCGTGAAATAAACAAGCCTACTGAAAAAAAGGAGCGAAGGTAAAAAAGGAAAGAAAATACTGAAGTACATATATATCTTTAACTTTTTATACGAAAAATTTATATGAAATACTACATAAAGACAAACGTTTGCATTTACAGGTACATCCTGTTTGATGGGGATGTGGATGCCTTGTGGGTGGAGAATATGAACTCAGTAATGGACGACAATAAGCTCCTCACTCTAGCTAATGGGGAACGAATTCGTTTACAGAATCACTGTGCGCTTCTGTTTGAGGTTTTGAAATTAATGTTGCAAATATCTTTTCTCCTACTTTTTTCAAAACTTTTCAGCAGATCTTGTAATAGAACTTTCCTGTCACAGGTTGGAGACTTGCAATATGCTTCCCCTGCTACTGTGTCCCGATGTGGGATGGTTTTTGTTGATCCCAAAAACTTGCGCTATACCCCTTACTGGGAAAAGTGGTTGAACAACAGATCTGACAAGGTATAAAGATTTTTTTTTAAATTAATTCTCATTATATGAAATTTGAAGTTTGTTTTAGATGGAAATGAATTATGAAATGGAGTGCATTAGATTATGCATGGTTAAACTGAATTGGAGTGAACTAGAATATAATTTAGATTTAATTAGAATATATTTAACTTTTGGAGAGTACATTTTAAGTGTTTTCTGTGTAAGGTACCTTGAGATGAATTTGTTGCGAACTGGTGCTATTGAATTGAGTTACTTAATGATCTTTTTTGTTTGTTTGTTTGTTTGTTTGTTTGTTTTTGTTTTTGTTTCTCATTTGATAGTAATTCAATAATGTCTGTTTTTTTGTCTAGGAACAGGAGATGCTTAACAGCCTGTTTGAGAAATATGTGCACAGCTGTATTGACATGATTGTAGATGGCATTGTTGATGGTAAACAGGACCGAAAACTGGAGACTGTTATCCCTCAAACAGATCTGAATATGGTAGGTTGATCCTGTCCATCTCAGAAATGTTCCATAATTTGATTTCATGTATTTCAACATAAATGAATAAATTAACTTTGGTATAGTACTCTATTTAGACTAGGCTGGTTGCATTAATTTTATATGTTTTGATCATATTTTTAGGTCACTCAGTTGTGCTTGACATTGGATGCATTGCTTGAGAGTGAGACAAGCAGTGCTGATGTCCTGGAGAGTTACTTCCTGGAAGCTCTGTATTGCTCACTAGGAGCCACTTTGGTGGAACATGATAGGGTCAAGTTTGATGATTTCATAAAAAGGCTTTCCTGCTTAACCACAGTGCATGATGAGAAAACACTTGCTGGTCCTGGTAAGATCCCAGGTAAAGAGCAGGAATTTGTCAAGATTAAAACTTTTTAATCAACTTTTAGGTTATATTTATATGATGGTTTTGTGTCTGATTGAGCTGTAGACAAGATAAAATAATAGTATAAAATCTGGAGTTTGGATAACTAAACACTTCATCACAGTCTGATCTTCACAATAATATATTTGTGTGTTTTATATGTCATTTGTTATTAACTCTAAATTGAATACGTCCATACAGGATACCTCCCAAGTCTATATGATTTTCATTTTGATGGAGTGAAGGAAAAGTGGGTTCCCTGGAGTTCTTTGGTTACCAAATACATTCACAACCCTGAAATGAAGTTTGCTGATATCTTAGGTAATGGTTATTTCAGAATCAGAATCACTTTATTGTCAATGCCAGTAAAACAAGTTCACAGAGTAGAAAATTGTTCTAATGTAATGGTGCAGATATAACATAGAATAATGGAAAAAGTACAAATAGAATAAAAATAAATAAAATGAGAATAAAACAAATAAATAAAAATAAAATATGCTAAGAATAAGTTTACAAAAAAATCTGCAATATATACATGTGCAAACAGTAGCAGGTGCATAGTGTGGCTGTTTTATGCCAGGGTCATTTAGCGATTGCTCATGAGTCTGAGGGTGAGGGGAAAAAGCTGTTCTTCTGTGAGCAATGTCGGGAGCACAAATTAAGTGCAAGTACACCCACAAATATGTTTTCACCTTGTTTCTTTCTTGCTCTCTCTGTGTTTCAGTGCCAACTGTTGACACCACAAAATCCAACTGGATCCTGGAACAGATGGTAAAGATAAAAAGACCAGTGCTACAGGTCGGAGAGTCTGGCACTTCCAAGACAGCCACCATTCATAACTTCCTCAACAATCTTAATTCAGATACAAAAGTAAGTTAAAATTAAAGTTCTCATAGGTGCTTTTCCTTTGTTGCTTGAGTTTCAGTGTCTCACTCTAGATTACTGAGGTTAACTGTCTTTTTTTTGAAGATCACTTTGACAATCAACTTCTCATCCAGAACAACTTCATTAGACCTGCAGAGAAACCTGGAAGCTAGTGTGGAAAAAAGGACCAAGGATAATTTTGGGCCTCCTTTGGGAAAGAAACTACTGGTGTTTATAGATGACTTGAACATGCCAAGGGTACTTGCTCCAAGTTCTCAACCAAGTCTCAAGTTTCCTTTCCATAAGCGACAGTGCTTGTGTGTTTGAAATTTTTGTAATTGAAATCTTCCAGGTGGATAGTTATGGCACACAACAACCTATTGCACTTCTGAAGCTGCTGATAAGCCGAGGAGGCATGTATGACAGAGGAAAGGAACTGAACTACAAAATCCTTAATGACCTCGGCTATATTGCTGCAATGGGAAAAGCTGGAGGGGGGAGGAATGAAGTGGATCCACGCTTCATCTCGCTCTTCAGTGTTTTCAGCATTCCCTTCCCAGCAGTGGAGTCTCTCCAACTCATCTATGGCTCCATTATCAAAGGCCACACAAGAGTATGTATCTGCTTCCTTCATAAAATCTCAACTTTCTAAGCCACATTATTAAACTTGTTTAAATATTTTAGCCATTTGAGGAAGCCATACAGCGTCTTTGTGACAAAATCACCTTCTGCACACTGGAGCTTTATAGCATCATCATCAAAGATCTGCCACCCACTCCCTCCAAGTTTCATTATGTGTTCAACCTGAGGGACCTGTCAAGAGTATACAATGGGCTGACCCTTACTACACCAGAAAGGTTGGATTTAGCACATTCACTTTACTGACAGATTAACAGATGTCTTTCTTTTAAAACTTCAATGTAACTCACAAATTTTCTGTCTTAAAGATTTACTACCATTTCCCAATTTGTGCGTGTCTGGAGAAATGAGTGCCTGAGAATCTTCTATGACAGGCTTAGTGATGAAGATGACAAAGCTGTGGTAATTCATATATATACGTGGATAGTGTCATTTTTTTTCTAGGTGTTGCCTTTTTTTTTTTAAATGCATCTAAATGTATTGTTTTACTATAAGGTCCAAAGTCACATAAAGAACCTGATAGAAGAGCATTTCCAATCAGAGCTGGAGGCTGTAATGAGGGACCCAATTCTTTTTGGGGATTACAGGACAGCCCTTAATGAATCTGAACTGAGAGTTTATGAGGACATTCATGACTATGATGCTTCAAAAGCCATATTTCAGGTAACCTGTTATCCATGTCATGAACAGGGGTGAATTTGACAACATAATGATAGAGTACTCTTTTTCTTTTTTTTCCTAACATTTCTTACATTGGTTTATTACTGGGATCTGACCACTGTGTTTTTTTCCCATCCTGTAGGAAATTCTCGAGGAGTACAATGAAAGCAAGATGAGAATGAATCTAGTTCTGTTTGATCATGCTCTAGAGCATCTGACTCGCGTTCACCGCATCATCCGGATTGATCGTGGCCATGCACTGCTTGTCGGAGTGTCAGGCTCTGGCAAACGATCTCTCACCAAGCTTGCTGCATTCAGCGCCGGCTGTGAGGTTGTAAAACATGACTTTCGTCTGCCCTTCAACATGATTTAAATTACATTTTTAAATGTCAAAGGTATCAAAATTACAATTAAGTCATAGTAAATCGAATTAACTTACAGTGTTAACCTTCATCTGACACTGCATTCCAAAAGGAAAGTAGTTGTTTTCCAACCACAAAGTTAATCAAGTAGAGTTAGATTCAGAACTTAAATTTAGAGGAGTGAAGAAGCATTAAGCTATATTTGGAAATGCATTTTCCATCATCTGGTAATTGAATTAATTTGAATTTGTCCTAGGTATTTGAGATAACTTTGAGCAGAGGATACAATGAGACAAACTTTCGAGAAGATCTAAAAGGATTGTACTTAAGGCTTGGGATTGAAAATAAGAAGATAGTGTTCCTTTTTACTGATGTTCATGTTGCTGATGAAGGATTCTTGGAGCTCATTAATGACATGCTCACCTCAGGTTGGATATTAATGTGGCTTACATGTGATTTATCTTTCCCAAAATCTAGAGTTATAGTTCTCTAATCATTCGTGCTCTTTCTAGGCAAGGTTCCTGCATTGTTTCCTGATGATGAGAAGGAGTCACTTCTCAACCAGCTTCGCGATGAGAGTCTTAAAATGGGAGCAGATCCATCCAAAGAGAGTATTTGGCAGTACTTTCTCAACAAATGTGCCAGCAATCTACATATAGTTTTAGGGATGTCTCCATTGGGAGACACCCTGAGGACACGTTGCAGAAACTTTCCAGGTGAAAATGTGTACATGTGTTCAAGCGTCATTCAGTAAAATATAATTTCAAATTTTATTGCACTAATTGCATGCACTTTTGTTTCAGGATTGATGAACAACACAGTAATTGACTGGTTCCTGCCATGGCCACCACAGGCATTGCATGCAGTGGCAAAGTCTTTCCTAGGTGGATTGTTACATATATTCTTTTTTATTTATTTTCTTTTTAATGAATTTGTTCATGAAAAAATATATTAAACAGATATTTAAGTACCCACATACATTGTTGTGATAAGATTTTTAAGTGGAAGATTGTCCTTAAACTTTAATCTTTATTGTTTTACAGGCGAAAGTCCAATGATTCCTGATTCACACTCTGCAGCAGTTATAGATCATGTATGTATGGTCCATACCTCTGTGGGTGACTACAGCAAAATATTCCTCCAAAAACTAAGGCGATATAACTATGTTACCCCTAAAAACTACCTGGATTTTATTAACACCTACTCTAACCTCCTGGAGGAAAAGGATCAATACATACTTAGTAAGAAGATGGAACATGTTATAAATCTAGTGTCTGCTTTTATGTAGTTCCACATGACTGTTGTACATGAATACATTTGTGAGGATGTTAAATATTATTTTCTTGTGTTCTAGCTCAGTGCCAACGTTTACAGGGAGGGTTGGAAAAACTAAAGGAAGCCAGCGAGCAGCTAGCTGAAATGAATATCAAACTGGCAGATCAGAAGGTGATCCTTGCTGAAAAGTCCACAGCTTGTGAAGTTCTGCTGAAAGAAATTGCCACAAACACAAGTGTAGGTCAGTGAGGGCCTGTATCTTTTCACTATTGTCATAGTGAAAATAGTGCAGTGGTATCCAGTTGCACTGCACTATTAAAGGCAGCTATGAAATACCACTTATCAGTAATTTCTTTTTCTAGCTGAGGAAAAAAAGTCTCTAGCTGAAGATAAAGCTAAAGAGATTGAGGAGCAGAACAAAGTCATAGCTGTTGAGAAAAAAGAAGCGGAGAGTTCCCTGGCTGAAGCTCTGCCAGCTTTAGAAACCGCCCGCCATGCCCTGCAAGATCTTGAAAAAACTGATGTCGCAGATATCCGGTAAGCTTCTGTCTTCCTCAGAACAAAATTTTAATATTTTGTTGCTGAGATAATTGGTAATGTTGGGCAGATATAGATGAATGAATCCATGACTCATGTCACCCTTAAAGCAGATACCTGTGCTGTAAAAAAAACAACTTGTAACCCTAAACACATTATACAGTCATTTTAATACTCTTGACAGTTCAAGTCACCACTCATGAGTTACTAAAAGCCATACTTTAATGTCCCAGACCAAAGCAAAAATGTTAGTCCCCTCACAGTGTCTACCTTCTCATTTTATTTCAACATTCAGGTCCTTTGTTAAGCCACCCAAACAAGTGCAGATGGTTTGTGAGTGCGTCCTTGTGCTACGTGGCCACAAAGAAATCAGCTGGCAAGCAGCCAAGGGTATGATGTCAGAAGCTAACTTCTTGCGCTCTTTGATGGAAATGGACTGTGATTCCATTACTAATTCCCAGGTCAAAACTGTCAAAGGTAAGAGGACTTCATGATTAATGAAAAACTACCGTCAAGATTTTAATGGTAACATCCATGTACTTTACATCTGTATCAGAATTTCCCAGTTGTTTTCTTTCCAATTTCTTTTGGCCAGGGTTCTTAAAGATCATGCAGACAACCTACGAGGAGATGCAAGCCATCAGTAAGGCAGGTTCAGGAATGTTCAAGTTTGTTGAGGCAGTCATGAGTTATTGTGTTGTTGCCAGGGAAATAAAACCCAAGAGAGAAAAGGTAATCTATGTTTATAATGACTGATACATTATCCTGTATTAGAAGAGACAAAAATACAGAAGGCATTTTGCCATTTTGTGTTTTAGGTGGCACGCCTAGAGAAGGAGTTCTTTCAGAGTAAGCAGGATCTAGCGCGCATTCAAAATGAGCTTAACAACATCCAGAGAGAGCTGCATGCTCTTAAAGAAAAGTATGAAAATGCTGTTTTGAATAAGCAGCAGTTGCAGAAGGAGGCTGAGATAATGGAGAGGAGGCTGATAGCTGCTGACAAACTCATCTCTGGCCTGAGCTCTGAAAATGAACGGTGAGCTTATGAGAGATCAGCAATGATTACAACCAGCCTTACGTAAAGTTTTTTTTTTTTTAATCTTTAATTTATTGTTCTCTTCATCACATTTTTTGTGACTCTTATAATTTACCCAACTCAGATGGACAAGAGAGCTGGATGATTTGACGCAACAGCGCACATATCTCCTGGGTGACTGTTTGATCTCAGCTGCTTTTCTGAGCTATGAAGGAGCATTCAGCTGGGACTTCAGGAATGAAATGGTATATAGAGTATGGGTTCAAGATGTGACCGAGAGAGGCATCCCCTTGAGTCAGCCTTTTAAAGTGGAAAATCTTCTCACTGATGAAGTAGAAATTAGCAGGTAAGGAATGTGTACTTCCAACATTTTGAGGCTTTTTTAAAAGTACGGTGCATCAGTGAACTTTTGTGGCAGCAGATATTTGTGGTAAATGTAGTGAGATGTATAGTTATTTGTTTTACTACAATGAACACTGGCTACAGAGACACGATGAGCTAACAGAGTCAATTTTGTCAAACAGGTGGGGCTCAGAGGGTCTACCTCCAGATGAACTGTCTGTGCAGAATGGAATCCTCACAACAAGAGGGAGCCGATTTCCTATGTGTATTGATCCCCAAGAGCAAGCACTCAATTGGATCAAGAAGAAGGAGGACAGCAATAACCTCAAGGTACAACAAGTTGTGCTGTCATGAAAATAAGACTCATGACTTGCGATTCTGACACCATAATCTCTATCTTCCCTCAGATCTCATCTTTCAATGATCCAGACTTCCTGAAACAGCTAGAGCTGTCCATTAAGTATGGCTATCCATTCCTTTTTCAAGATGTAGATGAGTACATTGACCCAGTCATTGACAATGTTCTGGAGAAGAATGTAAAAGGAGCAGAAGGAAGACAAGTCATTATGCTTGGGGACAAGGAGGTGGACTATGATCCCAACTTTAAACTTTACCTTAACAGCAAATTGGCTAACCCCAGATACTCTCCAGCCGTGTTTGGAAAAGCCATGGTCATTAACTACACTGGTAAGATCGACAACTATAGTTTTCATTTGAATAATGTGAACAGTCTATGCTGGGCAGTTTGTCTAATTGTTTTGGATATTTTATCTGTGTTTATATGCAGTGACCCTGAAGGGTCTGGAAGATCAACTCCTAAGTGTTATCATGGGCTTTGAGAAGAAGGAGATGGAAGAGCTACACGATAGTTTGATCCAAGAAACAAGTAGCAATAAGATGCTGCTAAAAAAACTTGGTGATTCTTTGCTCAGAGAGCTGGCCACATCTACAGGCAACATGTTGGATAACACAGAACTCATTCACACACTGGAGGAAACAAAGTCGAAAGCCAGCGAGGTTAGTGAGGCTAAAGTTAATAGTAATGGACTCATTGCATAATAGGAATTTACTAAATTCACTGATACTAGGGCTTTTTTCTGTTTGATTTTATGATTATCAGGTGTTTGAGAAGCTCATGTTGGCTGAAAAGACATCCAAGGACATTGAACGGCTCAGAAATGGCTACCGACCTGCAGCTAAACGCGGCGCCATCCTGTTCTTTGTACTGACGGACATGGCTGTGGTTAACAGCATGTACCAGTACTCACTAGACTCCTACCTACAGTTGTTTAACTATTCACTGAGAAAATCTCAGCCCAACTCAGACATTCAACAAAGATTGGTGAACATCATGAATACTCTGACATACAAAATGTATAACTATGGCTGCACAGGTAACACAATAGAGGTAGAATAACACACTTTTCTCTAATTTCTGAAGATATGATATGAAGATGTGTAGATATTTCTGAAGAAATTTGCAGACATAGATTTGTAAATTTTGTCACTCTAACCAACGTCATATTCTTAGGGCTGTTTGAGAGGCACAAGCTGCTCTTTTCCTTTAACATGACAATAAAGATTGAGCAAGCTGAGGGCAGAGTGCCACAGGAGGAGTTGGATTTTTTTATCAAAGGTAAGATGTCCAGAGAAACATCTAAGTAAAGAATAATTATTATAAGTACACAGAACCATCGGAATTTGTGTAGTGCCCAAAATAACTTTTCCAACCTAATGTGTAAAGGTAATCTATCTTTGGAAAAAAGCTTGCATAAAAAGCCGTATGACTGGATTCCCGATCAGAGCTGGGAGGACACGGTGAAACTTGCAGAGCTCTTTCCTGAGGAGTTTGGCTCTCTGCTCAATGACATTGAAAATAATCCCTCTGACTGGAAAACTGTAAGTAACAACAGGGATAGAAATAAATGTAGGATGGTAATTAGTTGAATTTATTTAATTAATTGTTTATTGTTTTCTTTTTTCTCTCTCTGAAGTGGTGTGACTTGGATGCACCAGAGCAGGCTCCCTTTCCCATGGAATATAACGAGAACCTCTCAGACTTTCAGAAGCTTCTGTTGCTGCGTTGTTTCCGTGTTGACAGAGTCTTTAGAGCTGTGACCGACTATGTCAATATTACCATGGGCAAGAAGTGAGATGTGTGTGTGCGTGTGTGTATGGACACAGCTGCTCATATAAAATGAGCAGGAGATTTATCCAGACTTTTGAGTGATACTTTATATATATAGACTGGTGGCAAGTTGAAGTAAAGACTTACATATAGTTTCTTAGAAAGGTGTTTGGCCACCATGTACTGACCAAAAAATAAAATAAAATAAATCCTCCAAATTATACACCTTGTCACTAACTGGAAAGAGCACTTTTTAGGGTTAGGGTTAGGGTTAGGGTTAAACACTGGTGCCAGAGATTTTCTGGAAGATGTTTGTGGATGTGTATTTGAGTGGATAGAAGAGCAAGTGAAGGAGAGTAGTGGACCCCTTGTCTAGTCCCCACAAAAGCCAAGATAAAAGTATGCTGTGGAAATGGCTGTTTCATTGACAGCACATCAACAGCGGCCAGACTAATGAGTTTTTTTGCGCTTACGTGAATATACCGTATATTGGAATGGGTCTACAGTAGTAACCAGTGAAAGAAAAACAACATTCAACTTTGCAAAAATATTTTGAAGTAGGAACTCTTATTAGCAAGGACATTCTCAGTAAATAGTGAAAAAATTCAACTTCTGCATTCACACATTGTTTCATTTCGTTATCTTCCAGAAAGTTTACTTGTATCTTCCTGAA
This sequence comes from Zenarchopterus dispar, assembly GCA_028564865.1. Lineage (NCBI taxonomy): Eukaryota > Metazoa > Chordata > Actinopteri > Beloniformes > Zenarchopteridae > Zenarchopterus > Zenarchopterus dispar. The sequence continues at coordinate 14,044 of JAOWBL010012255.1, read as the reverse complement.
AACGAATCCTTGCAAGTAGTCCAGAATATATATTGTATGCATTTCCCTTCTTGCATGCAACATCTGAGGAATATAGGGAAATTTCAGGACTGCATTGTATATACAAAAATGACTGAAGTCACTGAAACAGTACTCGTGGGTTGGAGCAACCGACCCCCTAACTAGCCCCCACCTCCACCCCCTAAAAAAACGAAATGTTCTTATTTGAGCCTTGAATGATAGTGAAGAACTTTGTTTAAAATTGTCTAAGGATTTTTAATTGAGATGAAGTGACAATTACCTGGTGCCCTGTGATTCATATCTTCTTCATACTCATAAAACCATTTAGACTCACCTTTTAAGCCAATTGGATTACAGTATTCTCAAAACCAAAATAATGCCACATTCAACCTTTCAAAAAGGCATTTATAATAATTTCATTACTAATTTTCCAGCTATTTAACTCAGTTCTTAAGTGTGTTTCAGTGTTTTCTGTGTTTTAATGTGAAAGTCTAAATCAATTAATTTTTAGTTCAACCATTTCTTGTTTCTTATCATACCTCTATAACTGTGGTTATATATATCAAGTCATAGCCATGATTCAGAATAAATTTGACTTGTAAGCCACTTGAATCATGATGCATGAGGGATCAAATTCTAAGCAACTAAACCTCCTAAAACTAGTGTACAAATATCAACAAGCTGTTACAGTGTGATGAAGGTTAAATTGAGTAGACACAAAAATTGGACAAAGTATAAGTAATGTATAGTTATTCAAAGTTCTAACATGTTTTCCTACATTTCTGCTTAGATATGTACAGCCGCCTGTGGTGAACTTGGCAAGTGTTTATGATGATAGCACACCGTTCTCTCCCATCATCTTCATCCTGAGCCCTGGCGCTGACCCAGTCAGTGACATCATGAAACTAGCAGAGGCATCAGGCTTTGGAGGTGGCAAGTTCAAATTCCTTGCAATGGGCCAAGGCCAAGAGAAGGTGATGAACACGTTTTTAAATGTTTCAACTATGAAGTATTAGAAGCAATCAAATAAAGTGATCATATCACTAATTGCTGATAATATGTCTAGATAAGAAAAATCCTTGAATCATTTTAGACAATTACTTTTTGTACTTTTGATAAAGGTGGCGCTGGAGTTGTTGGATAATGCAGTATCTCGTGGTCAGTGGTTGATGCTACAGAACTGTCACCTGCTGGTGAAGTGGCTAAAGGAATTGGAAAAGGCCTTGGAGAGAATTTCTGAGCCGAACCCCAACTTCCGCTTGTGGATCACGACCAACCCCATTAGAGAGTTCCCCATTGGCATTCTGCAAAAGTCTCTAAAAGTGAAACACATTTTTACTTTAATTTCTGCAGCACTTTCTTTTAGTTTCTTGATGGCAGAATTAATTTTCCAACTTGTCAGTAGATTAAAGGATCTCATCAGAAAGGAGTTATCATTTAATATTTCTCTGTTTTTTAAATTTTATTTTATTTTTGATATATCTAAAGTACAACTTGCTGAAAATGGATCGCTATATTTCTTTAAGATAGCGGAGTACTTATAACCCTGAATCTGTCATTTTTTAATATTCACAGTCAGTTCTCAAACAAACATGATGTGCCTTGTTTAAATATATTTACATGAACTTTTCAGGTAGCGACAGAGCCTCCCAGTGGTCTCAAGCTGAACATTCGAGCCACATACTCAAAAGTCTCACGTGTGACCTTAAGTGAATGCCCACACCCTAAGTTCTGCAGTCTCGTCTATGTGCTGGCCTTTTTCCACGCAGTGGTACAAGAGAGGCGCAAGTACGGAAAGATTGGCTGGAATGTATCATACGACTTCAGCGACTCTGACTTCTTTGTAAGCAGATACAATTCTCTTTTCTTATTTAGGTCTACTAGAAAAGTTCTGTTTCACAGTTCAGTAGTTTAAGTAATGTTACTGTGTTTAACAGGTGTGTATGGAGATCCTAAACACCTACCTGACAAAGTCTCACAACCAAGGAGACGACGATATACCTTGGGGAACTCTTAAATATCTTATTGGGGAGGTTAGATTACACTAAGAAAATCCTGATTATGATTATGTGTGATATCATATGTTGTATTGTTATTATATTTAAGGCTGTGAGATTAATACATACAATATCAATATTTTATTAGGTGATGTATGGTGGGCGAGCAATAGATAGCTTTGACCGCAGGATCCTTACTATTTACATGGATGAGTACCTTGGAGACTTCCTCTTCTGGACCTTTCAGAAGTTCTACTTCTTCAAAAACAAAGATGTAGAGTACAAAATCCCTCCAACTGGACAAATAGAAGTTTATATAGGTTAGTTGATGATGCTTTATCCACTTCATTTTTTGACACAAAGAAAAAAAAAAATCTGTCTTCATTCACAGCTTTACCTTGTTATTTGTTTCAGATGAGATTGAGAACATGCCACTAGCAAACACACCAGAAGTACTGGGACTTCATTCCAATGCAGAGATAGGATACCACACTCAGTCAGTTAAAGAAATGTGGACTCACTTAATAGACCTTCAGCCTCAGACAAGTATGGTCTCACAACTTTCAGCTTTAATATTAAGTGATCATAGTTGAAGAAAAATATTTTGTAGTTTTCTGACTCCCCCTTTCAGTTTTGAGTCAGAGAGCATCCTGTCAGATGATATCCATAATGCTTTAGATTTAGAAGCTGCTCTTCTAAAGTGATTGATTTGCTGTCATATTGTCATTAATTTTGTCCTCACTGGTTTTTACGCACCTTCATATCTCAGGTGAATCTAGTGGAAGCATCAGCAGAGATGAACTCATCAGCCAGGTGGCCCAAGACATTCAGAATAAGCTGCCTGAGATATTTGACATGGATGTGATCCGGAAAAAGTTTGGTACTGACATCTCTCCAACCTCAGTCGTTCTCCTTCAAGAACTAGAGCGCTTCAACAAGCTGGTCGTCCGCATGCATCAGTCTTTGGCTGAGTTGCAGAAGGTGAGGCTAGGGGCGCATGACAAGAATATGTTGGGAAAAACATGCAGGTGTTTCCAGCTTTGTTTTGAGATTTTCTTGTGTCTGCCAGGCTTTGGCTGGTGAGGTGGGTATGAGCAGTGAGTTGGACGATGTGGCTCGGGCCCTTTTTAATGGCCAAATTCCTGGCATTTGGAAGAAGCTAGCACCTGACACCCTGAAGTCCCTCGGCAACTGGATAAGCCATTTCATGAGGCGTCATGAACAATACAGCTATTGGGTGAAGATGGTCACATGTCACAACATAGAATCTTACTGATTACAGTTAACAAATGGGTAAAGAATATATTTGCATGTCTGTTGCATACATGTGTCTTCTATTCTCCAGGTGAATGAGAGTGAGCCAAAAGTTATGTGGCTGTCAGGACTACACATCCCAGAGTCTTACCTGACAGCTCTAGTCCAAGCTGCTTGCAGGAGAAATGGCTGGCCTCTGGATCACTCCACACTGTACACAGAAGTGACAGAGTACCACAGTGAGGATGAAATCAGTACCTTTCCCAGACAGGGTAATGGAATCACATTCACCTTGGTGGCATGTTTGGTCAACAGGTCTTAACACTAACATCCTGTTTAACTATCCTCTGGGGACAAATATATACATATATATCTGACTGCCCACAGGCTGCTTTGTCTCTGGCCTCTATCTGGAGGGAGCAGACTGGGACACGGAGAACTGCTGTCTACAAAGGAGCAAACCAAAGGTCTTGGTTGTTGAACTGCCCATTCTTAAAATTGTCCCCACAGAGGCACACCATCTTAGATTACAGGTGGGAACAGTGGTTGCTACACCCCTCCATAGCTTAATGTCATTACTTGAATGTTTGTCTGTGACTGTTCTGTATTTTTTACCTGTTTTTTTTCTTCAGAATACTCTGAGGACACCAGTGTACACCACTTCTTCGCGAAGGAATGCAATGGGTGTGGGTCTGGTATTTGAAGCAGATCTATCTACTTCCATTCATATCTCTCACTGGGTTCTCCAGGGAGTGTGTTTGTACCTTAACGATAATTGAAAATGGCTATCTGCTTTACTTAATTGGCAAGTAATGCCTGATGTTTCCTCCTTTAAAGGTTATGTAGATGAAAAACTTCACATGTTGTTAAAAATAAATTCAGCAATGTTTCACTTCTTTCAAGCCTTCAATTTTTTATTTATTTTTTTTTGTACTCGTTTGTTTTTTCACTAGATGGCAGCACAAAACACTAGAGTGTTTCAGTCTGGTCTGAGATTGTACTAGATGTTAAGAGAGGTTTAAGTACCTCCATAACACAATGGACCAGAATGTTTCAGGCCTAAAGTTGGAAATTAATTATTAATGGAACAAATATTTGCTTTCATGTCATGTATAGACAATATTGCATACTCTGACAAAACAGCAGTTATAGAGTATTACTACTGACACTGAAAGGAAACTGCATGTATTCTACATGCACTGGAGAGTCCAACATTAATCAAAGCGTTTCACTTCATCCAACTACCTATTTAAGGTTTTCTTTGTTGTACAGGTAAAAGCATATGTTTTATTCCAACATGTAACAAGCAGATGTGGTGCAGCTCTGAATAATTGATTCTGCTGAGGTCAGTGTGGTAAAGCAAGTGAAGTTCCTATAAAATTAGACAGTCCCAGAGGGTATAGCAGCTGTCTAATTTGTGAAGGGAAGTCACACAGAAAGGAAAACTGTAAAACTTTTCATCCATTACATGGACAACATACATGTTTGAGGCTCCTTTCTGACTATTCAGCTCTAATCAGGATTGTGCTTCTTAGATGTGAATAGTAAAAAAAAAACAAACATCCACTGTTGTTTCCCCAGATCTCCTTCCTTAAAACCCTGCATCACTAGTTATATGTTGTTATCACATTGTGGAGACTGGCAGGGTCCCATCCCCTGTTGAACAGGAACATGTAAGGTTTGACAAACTCATCTTAGACTTGTACAACTGTCATAAAAAGCAAAAATCAGGATAGTTTACAACCTGTTTTTAAAAAAGAAGAGTGGTGTGTTATGTTGCTTAATAAACCTTTTCTTCATTAAATGCACTCTAATAATGCCAATGCATCTTTTTCAATGTCAAAATAAACAGGAGACAGGATATTGACAGCACATGAAATGACCAAAGAAAAGGAGAAAATAAAATCCTCAGTGGAAATGCAGCCCCATCTCAAAATTATTTTCAGCTGCCCCTGACTGCAGGGATTTACAGCAACCATAACTGCTCTACTTCCTGCTTGGCACCATTGTTTGCTCTGAGTGGCCTCATAAAACGCAGAGGGTGTCCTGAAACATAAAAAAGCCTGACGCATCATTTTCCAGCCCATACCCTCCCCAATTTTTTCCACATGCTGTGATTGTGAGCAGGTGGCCTCTCTCAGTCCCATCAAAGTCTACGTCCCCTCTGCATTACAGGGGGTCATCAGTGCCAGTCTCAATGTTCCTCAGTGAGTGTGGACGTCTTCACGCTGTCTTACATTTAGTACCTCAAGACTCCACGAAACTTTAGAGCACCAGACAGCTGCGTGGACACACTTTGCAGTGTGCAGCATCGTTCACAGGGTCTGAGTCAGAGAGAAGTGGTTACATTAACTACAGACAAACCCTTCCGCCTCAGATCCAAGTTTTGAGTTGCAGTACAGGTGTTTAGTTTAAAGTGAACTACAGGGTTAACGCGTCAGCGCACTGAAATGTGCCAAATAGGTTACCGTAATGGATAAGCGATTATAATTATGAACGATTATAAGGGTTGGTGCAACTTTTGTCTTTATTTACTTTACATTTTCATAATCTCTGGCAACCTGAAGAGACAGCAGCACCCCCATAATTTATTCACAATGCGTAAAAGTACCGTCGCCTTAAGCGTGCATTGTCTTGTGTGGAGGGCTCAAAGTGGGTAGGGTGCAAAAAAAAAAAAAAAGACTTAACAGGCTGCGCTTTTTAAAGATCCGGAGAGACTATAAAACACCTTTCATGCCTGCTGCTGTTAAGACTCCGGTGAATATGAGCACAGAAAGACGGAGGTAGGCAGAGCCAGTCGAGAAGGCAGGGAGGACTCCGCTCACTCACGCACTCAGCGTTCATTCTCAAAAGTCGGATCTTTGGCCGAGAGACAAACGAGAAGTGTGAGTTTGAGAGGCGACATTTTTCTGCATCTCATTTAGGATTGTGAGCCATTCTTCTCTCTCTCTCTCTCTCTCTCTCTCTCTCTCTCTCTCTCTCTCTCTCTCTCTCTCTCTCTCTCTTTAAACAAATGAACTAGTCTCAGGCATCGTTTTTGTGTATGTGTATGTTTTCTACTTTTGTGAACACGATGCGCGTCTTCTCCAACTGATCCAGTGCAGTTTGACGCATCTCCCCTCCGGGCTGGACGCACCACCGACCGGTCTGGTTTCTGGGCTCAGTAAAAACTCTTTTTGGCCATACTTTTGATGCCACGGAAATGGGCTCGCACCGTCGAGAGATTGTGTCCGTACTTTGGAGAAAAAGTTTGCTTTGGACTGCGCTGGTGCTCTGGCTGACCACGTTTGTCCACGGGACGTGGAAGACGGGACTTTACAAGACACATTCAGCCGGTACACTGCTCAGCAGAGACCAGACAGCAGCCGCTCACACCTCAGTCTATCAGAAAAGGTAAGCAACGCATTTACTTGCAGCAGGCCACTGTATTGCATGTTAATCACCATTTATGTCTTATTCTACACCACCAGAGTCTATTTTTAAACCTTATGTCTTTATTCATTGCATGACTTCGCAGAGCTACTCCCAACTCCATCCATCTACCACCCACTATTGTCTTCCTGACAGCTGGTTTCCTTTTTCCTATGCTGACAGCATTGCTCTGGAGGGTCCCATCCTCATTGTTGTCTCACCTTCCCCCTGTTTGCCTCCTGAGAGCACCTCCGCTCTCCCTGAGCTGTGCACCAGGAGATGCAGCAGCAGCTCCTTCATTTGCTCCTTCTCATCTGTCAAGCTCTTTTGGACAATACACCCCCTCCTGTCAGTGCTCTAGTCTGTCCACAAGAAACCTGCTTCTAATCAGACTGGATGTTGAGAATGATGGAGTCTTGGTGTGCATGGTTTTAATGAAAGGGTCAATGAATGAACAAGCTGTGAAGATGATCTTGTGAAATCGTTGATCTTCTGCAGAACAGCAGTGATGTTGATGACGGCTTTTATGAAGGAGTCGCTAGACTAAACACAGAGTTAAGAGGGACAACAAGCTGTGCTGCACTGTTCAGTTCAAAGCCTGGAGTAATGATGAGAGAGTAATTCCCGTCTTACAAACATTTAGACTACCAGCTTGAGTGTGTGTGCGTGTGGGCTGAAAGTAGACACATTTCTCTCTGATGAGGGTGTGCCCAGGTGGCTTTCAGCGCCTGCAGCCTGCATCGCTCTGCTGGCTCACCTCTCTCATTCACCAGACATTTGTGGACATGTTTACCAAACAACGAGCAGATGGGACTTCACTGCATCTGGGCTTGTTCTGGGAATATTTAAGTGTTGGTGCTTTGGGGAAGGTAGAGTAGACAGAGAAAGGGAGCTCCTGCTGGTCCTCTCCTCAGCCACTGTCCTCAGAGGGGTCAGCAGGTTTGAGGGCACATGAGAGCAGCCAAGTGTCTCAGTCCATCTGCTGTATGGCCACATCTGTTTTAACGGTGGTTTATGGTGTGTCAACAATGCTGATGGTGGCATGCTGCACAGACAGCTTGCAACTTGGAATTCAATGACAGAAACAATTTGTCGTCGGAGACCAAAAAAGAATAGAATCTCATTTCAGCAAGCCAAGAAATAAATCTGTCACAGAAAGACTTCCAGTAGCAATGTCCTTCCTCACCTAAGAAATTCTTAGACCGGCTTGGTCACTCTGAAGAGAAACCTATAGTGTTTAATCACCCTGTTCTTCTTGATGACTGTATAATCTGAGCACTGTATGGGGTTACTGAAGTAGATGATTCTTCACTTCTTGTTTCACCTGCTTCTTTATCCTCCCTCAGAGGACTTGTCATGGGTTGACAGGCAGCCGAAGCCCTGTGGCCGCCCTCCGTCCTCACCCATCTTAACCAGATTCCTGTACTCTTCAAGCACGGGAATGAAGGCATATCAGATTTCAGTTGTTTGATTGGTGTGTGGCCTAAAGCAGAGCGGTGTAAGATTTGTCAATTCAAATTACTTTAATATCTGCTTAAATTGAAAGTTGTGATGGATATAAGGGAGATTTTGTTGTACAGATGCATTTTGGAGTTGCTGGAAGCAGATGCATGAATCAGGATGAGGTTGATAAGATTTAATGTTTAAAGCTTCAAAGATTTAGTTTAATTAATTATGAACCAAAATGGAACAATGATTCTGATTATAAAGGATTTTTTTAGCTTGACTTACTTTATGAAATTAAATTATTCAAAATTACAAAAAATTATGTGATTGTAATATTTTATTGAGTTGTAACTATTCTGTCCTTTTTTGTCTTTAATAGTTATATTGTAAGCTTCTAAAAGATCTTTCACTAAAAGTGTCATTTTCTTCTTAAATTAACTAATAGTTTAATTGAATCTGTTTGTTTTTTTTTTTGTTTTTTTTTAAAAAAGCATTTAAAATCCTCCCCTCAGGACATTTGTCTGCATTTTCTGCCCAAAGCACCTCACCACACCTCAAATACTGCTCAGAAAGGGGTCAATGAACAGGATTAATAAACCGAGCCTCAAAACAAGGAATCTGCTGCCACAATCCCACCTCTAGACATTACCAACAGCCCTGCGCCCTAACACCTCAGGATTTGTATCTCTTTTTTCTAAACCAGCCAGCACCATCTTGGATGTGCGGTGTGGAGGGTACACAGAGTGGAGTTGTTTTTTTTTTTTTTAAACGTTAGGCCTGATCTGTGGGTTTTTCTCTGGGGTTGAATTCCTTTTCTAGATCCAGCCTCAAACACTTGAAGAGGCACAAACCCATAACAAACATGCTCTCAGGTGTCCCAGCCTAAAAACTTGAAACAATCAAGACAAATTCTAGATAGTCCCTTAGGTCCGACTTTGAAGGCCTCTTCGAGGTGCTTTGATGATCTTCTGGACACAAAAGCCACACGGCAGCTTTGAACATGGAGTTAGGCAACCTCCAAGCACATCCATTAACTTATTTGATAAACCTTACAATACAAACCAAATGTCACTCGTCGTTTTTGTTTTTTCTTAAATTGTTCACTTACCCGTCACTGATTCTCTGCTGGAGAATCAGAGGAAACCATTTAAGTTTATTAGTACCAGAAATAGCCTCCTTTTCTCTTCATTAATTTCACCTTGACCAGTTCAGTCTATTTGTCTCTTTGTCATTTATTGTTGCACCACATTAATCTTACACCGCTCCTCAGTCCCACGAGACCAAACACTGCTTCATAGTTGTCTTTTCCTTTATATCCGCGTTCCCATCGGAAGTTTTCTAATGTGACCTTTATGATAAAATAGCCTCTGTCTCCTCTCCTCTTCTGTTCTCTGTTTGGCTGTTTGCCACATTAGTCTTTTGTTCATTGTTCTCCTCAAGCATTTTCCCACATATAGAGATTTAGAGGAATCCCTTTTAATGTTCATTAGCGTAGCATTTCAAAGAAATCTTTACATTTTTGACTTTCCTTCTCCATCTGTACATGAGTGGATCTTTGAAATGAGTCAGAAACAGACATTTTTCTACCAGAGTTTCATCAGCATTTTACCATCATTTCAGTTCACATGGTTGTACCTCCCTGGTTTTTCTGCTTCACAAACTCTGCTGCTGAAAATGTACCAATTCAGTAGTTTCAAAACAAAAAAAGAAGGAGATATGAAAACAGACCCACTAACTCGAATATACAATATCCACATTTTTTTCTTTTTTTGATCAGCTTTCAGTCTACATTTGCATACATTACATTTAAAGGTTCAGCTCTCTTTTGTTTCTTTTCCAATGTCTTCCCAGCTTGGCATCAGTAGCGTCGAGGAACAGATGGGACAAAGCTGCAATATTTTGGGGTTTCTTTCTTAACGGTTGGCTTTGGCTATATGCGACTGTGAGATGGATGATGATTTATTTAGCTTGGGCCTGGCTTTCGGAGCGTGCCATGTGTGCTTTGAGACTTGATACTCACCAAGGGCCTGCTTGGTGTTTTTGCCAGTGAAACAGCATGGTGCTGGTGAGCTGCAAGCCTCACACCACATGGGTGCCTTAAGTAAGAGGAAGGTGTTGACTATGAAAGGTTTAAAAACAAAAATGCACCAAGCACAGCAGGTTGTCCAAAGCTAAAGATATTACCTACACTGACTTTATACAATTACATTTAAACTTCAAACAGTGCATCTTCGACTTCTTCCCACTCTTTTAGTGGAGAAGGTGTCGTCCTTGTTGTCCTTTAGTTTTTTATATGTGATCCAAAGTGTAATGTAGACATTGGTTATCAAACTGTTTGAGAAGTTGTAAGTGTTGTGTTAACTCCTGTCTCATTCTCTGAAGAAACCATGGTCATACTTCCTCTTTGCTAATTACAAATGTGCAGCACAAAGAGAAAGAGGGGGAGATCATAAAACGTCCCCTGCCCTCATCCCCATTTCCCTCCACATACCCCCTGGTGATGTTCTCAGCTGTTCCCAGGTGAATCCTCCTCTTAGCCTGGGAAACCCAGATGTTTATCTGGTGGGTCTGGAAGATAAGTGGTAGGGAGGAGTCAGTGTGAGAGTCCAGATTTCCCCCTCTAGTTCTACCTGACCACAGCTCCTTCAAGTTTTCCACTCGGGATTAGAACATTTTTATCTGAAACAGGAAAGCCAGTCATACAGTATCCATAGAGTATTGATCCATGTTCAGGGTTGTAGACTGATGGTTGATGGATGTCCTCTATGGTGCATAAAGATTGGATCTCCACCAGATACATTTTCTAACCCACTTTACTTTAAAAATCTATTCAAATTCTGTTTTCCTGGTTCATCTTTCTTCCCAGCACTACCACTCAGATGTCCTTTTTAGCCTAATCTGACAAACCATTGTTTTTTCTAAGAAGCAGAAAATAATTATGATTACAAACAACTATTCTGCAAGTTTAGTTAGCGTTGCATGATTGTGGGAATAAAATAAAAAGAATAATTCCAACAAAACAATTTAAGAGGTAAAATAGCATCTAGAAGAAAACCTTTGCAGAAGTTCTCAGAGGTGCCCTGCTCGCTGGTCCAGGTCTGTGTGTGCGGTCACCACAACATGTGGGGATTGTTAAAGAGAGCTGGTTCAAGGCTGGTTCACATCCTTTGCCTTTGGTGGTTTTGTCTAAAGTAAACTGTCTTTGATACATACAAACATATGGTCTCACATATTGACAAACAGACTTTGGTGAAAAAACCCCCCACCACTCTTGAAGTGAAGGGTAATATGTGGGACACACCGTCCACATCTATATATCGATTTAATTGTGCAAAAACCAGCTCACGTAATTGTTTCCTTATTTCTTTAATAGCTTTAAGGAGATAATTCAGGTGTTTGTAAATTTTATTTATGATAAAGCAGTGGCAGCTAAGAAATAAACGATAAATGTTCTGTGTGAAGTTGCAGGATGAGTTGCTTTTGGCGTTAGACTTTTCTAAGAAATATCTCTTTTGTGCTATCAGGAAAAGAGACAAGTGCTTATAGGGGATTATATTAAACCAGTTAGCTCCCAGTCTTCTCACACATGAAACACCCTTTACATAACTTGATGATATACTGGTAAAACATCACACTTTGGATCTGGAGGCTTAAGAAAAACCCACTCTGTGACCAGTCTCTCACAGAATTTCAGATGAGTTTTTTTTTTCTATTTTGTCCTTTAACATGTCATTTTGTGAGCAGCCTCAGGGACTCTTGGTAATATCATATGAGCCTCTCTGGGAGGTGAATGAACTCGTGACCCACCAGTAACCTGTGTTAAAAAAAACAAAAAAAAAAACCCTTTATTGTTGTATAAGACCTTGTTGCCATCTTTACTCCCTCCTGAGAAATTCCTGATAAAGGAGGAGGACTAACCTCAGAGAAATGCGCCCCTAAATGCAGTCAAGACAATCTTGTGGTTGATTAAAAGCATGTAAACATCATAAAGAAATCTGAAAACAAAAGGGTGCCGGAAAGACCCTTCCCTACTGAATGTGACTGCGTGGCTAATTTACTTTTGTGGCTGTGCTGTGTTGGGACTGCGTTTGCTTGAGGTTGTTCTTCCTTGTTTGTTTTGAGACTCAGATATAGTTCTTTGTCTAAAAACAACACAAGGATGCAGTTCTAATTTTAGTTTATGTGGACTTCAGGATTCTGACTTTTCTTTACTTCCTCCTCTCTTCAGGAACTGGTGTCCTCATACAGTCACTAAGACGGTGACCTGCCAGGTGCAGAATGGGACAATCCTCCAGCGGGTCTACCAGACATGCCGCTGGCCACAGGGATGCTCAGGAGGCAGGTGAGACTAAGATCAGACTGCTGCTATGTAAGACTGTTCTGACACACATGAAGTTCATTTTTTTCATATTAGCGTCATTGTTTGTCAGTGTAAGTTATTGTTTTTCTGACATTGTAGTGTCCAGACAATAACAGCACACGAGTGGCCGAAATAAAACCAAAACAACGCACTCTCATTTGTCATTTCAATATTCTGATTTGTTGGGATATTGGAGTTGTTTTCATCAACTGTCCTGCAATGTGTTTTACAAAATTCAGTAACTCACTGTGAAGTCAACAATTGACTCTGCACTATCATTTCTGAAAATTCTGTCACAGAACAACTATGATATGCAGATCTCTCCAAATCTGTTTAAAACCCAGATTTAAATGTGTGCTCTGCCTCATGTGCTGCAAACAGTGATGAGAATAGTCAGGACCATGGAGATGGAGCTGCTGTGCAAGAAAAATTCATATTCTGTTTATAAAAAAATGGATGTAGTAGCAGCAATGCCACCACTTACTTTTAATTCTAAAGGGGCAATATAATTCTTTCTCATGTTTTCTGGCTTATTTGCTATGCTGTAATGATGAATTATCATCTTACACAAGACCAGAGCCTCAAAAAGCTAGGTACACCTATGTTATATTAGAGCCTGTTTGCAGAATACACAGCAAACAGGATTTGCAAAGTGTCATAGACCTTAGGTGAGAAAAACAGGTCTAAATCAAATAGGAGCATCTAAATATGGAAGTGACAGGCCCCATTCGCAGTGTACCAGATGCATCAAAAAATAAAATTATTCCCTTAGAAAATTGCAAAGACAGAGAAAATGGGTCATTACAGCTGCAGTATCCACACAGACAGTGTTTACCATCCACATGTATGCGACAGCTTTAAATTTTGTGTGTATTTTCCAGCTACAAGACAGTGGTGAGACCGTCATACAAAGTGGTGTACCGCACTGTGACCTCTCTGGAGTGGAAATGCTGTCCGGGATTCAGCGGTGTAGCCTGTGAAGAAGGTAGGTTTGCAGAAGGTAGGACAGGGGGAAAGTTTGCAGAGTTACACACACAGTTATTGGGCAGCAGCTGACAGACCTAAATGTCACCTTTTCCCTTTTCTGCTCCTTTCTGTTTCTTATTCTTCATTTCTTGACCTTGGTATCACCATTCTTCTGTTTTGCACTGATGTCTGGTGCCCGCATACAATATGTGCTTTCAAATGTGCTTGTGGGAGTAATACTTTAAAAGGGTGAGTTCTTCTTGGCTTACCGAAGGAATCTTGCTTCTTCTAAATGAAGTGAAGAAATAAGATCTTTAAAGTTCCTCTTGGCAAGTCAGTTACTGCTACTTTATTAATAAGTTTTAATGTCTTCATTCCAAAAATGAATACACCACACAGGGCTTTCTTCTTTGCTGTGGTTTTCAGTTTTATGATCCATCTGTAGCTAACTCTTCATCCACTTAAAGTGCCAAACTAGCACTGCTGTTTCCAGTTTTCCACTACGGTAGCTGCCCACCACACTCACACACACGCACACACACGCACACACGCACACACACACACACACACACACACACACACACACACACACACACACACACACACACAC